>PYFS01004888.1:0-81678 GCA_003671545.1 Ophiognomonia clavigignenti-juglandacearum | reverse complement strand
TACAGAAGAAAATCGTACCCTACTGGCGTTTGGCCATCCCAAGCTATTTACACGCCCAAGTAAGGTCTAATCACGATCCCCATATAAAACCGTAGTTCCGTAGATCTGATCGGACAACTATAAATAACCGTTCCGGGCTGTCAGCTAATTCCGCTGTGGGACCGGAAGGCTGATCACACCCCTGGGTTACAATACACCCCCCAATTAAAGTAACTGCTAAACAGAGGTCATCGTAACCCTCGCTACCGTCAACTCCTGACTGCGAAACTATGATTTAAGGAGTGATTCAGCCCTTCTAACTCCCTCTTCTGATCAGCCTATATAACTTAACAAATGAAAACTAAATAGACCCTTTATATAATGCCGTTTTCGGTTTACTTCCTGTTTATTTTTGCTAATTCATAGCTTCTTATTATTATTTGGGTTCCTTTACATATATTATGATTATACGTGAAAGAGGTCAGGGGTCCTTGCCGGCTAGATTCATTGTTGTTTGGCAATTTATAAAGATCGCTTCGTTTCCAGTTCCCCTAGCTTTTCTTTTCTTCCCTTTTTATTAATAATATCTATTTTTCCCTTAAAATTTGCTTTCGTTAAGCCCTTTATTAATAATAATAACCTTTATTAATAATAACCTCAAGATGCTTATTATCGTGGCTGTTTATATTCTGGTCCGCTTATGGATATCCGTTTTAAATAATTTCTCTTCTTTTTAGGGAATCGCTTATAACGCTGTCTTTAACGTTTCCTTGTCCAAGCTAATTAATAAAGAGCGCAATATCTTTATAAACTTATTTTACGCCGGCTGTAAAGATGGTTTCGGTCCCGGTCGTATTCGTATAAAGCTTAATTATGTTCGTATTACCTTTCCTATAAATACCTGCTTGCTTTTATATATACTCCTTCCTAATTTATATAAGCCTTCGACATCGTTAATACGGTTTTTACCCGTTATTAAATATGGTATTGGGATACTTTTAAGGATATAGCTTTTGAATTAAAGCTTTACGATTGGTCCTATAGCTTGGTAGTTCTATTGAGCTTCTAGTTAAGTACGCCTATCAATATGGTTCCGGTCAAGGTTTTTTCTGTTAAAGGCTTGCGCCGCTTCAACCTATTCGTAAAGAAGGAGGAGGAGGGTGCTAAGATTTAGTACAATGCTTTTATATTCGGAACTTGATTTAGCGATCTTGATTATACGGTTACGTTGATTTTTAGTTAGCGAGTGATATCGGTCGAATTGGCAATATCAGAATAGATTTCATATCTAAACAATATAACCTTTTTTATTGGTTAATTCGAGGCTGGCTATATTAAAGTAGGGCCTATAACGTGAATCTAGCTATTAAGAAGTTTTCGTTTTTACGTTCTCAACCGGCCTATTTATTTACCCGACGTTAATCTTATTTATTATAATATTTACGCTTACTTATCGATAATTTCTCTCGCTTCCATTTTCCGTATAGATCTTGATATATTTACCAGATTTAGATAATTAAGGAATCTCTCGAAATGTGGCTTTAATAAAGTCTTTATAAAACCATCAGCTAGCATTTGGTCTATAGCTAGGTAATCTAGCGTAAATACGCCTTTATTATACTTCTGCTTAAGCTATATATTCTATATATTAACGTGCTATAGCTTAGTTGCGACTT
This sequence comes from Ophiognomonia clavigignenti-juglandacearum, assembly GCA_003671545.1. Classification (NCBI taxonomy): domain Eukaryota; kingdom Fungi; phylum Ascomycota; class Sordariomycetes; order Diaporthales; family Gnomoniaceae; genus Ophiognomonia; species Ophiognomonia clavigignenti-juglandacearum. The sequence continues at coordinate 80,023 of PYFS01004888.1, read as the reverse complement.
TTGAACTGTTATTAATAACCAATCGTATAGTTTGAGCGTTATCATAATATACGTGGAAAGGCTTCCTTAAGCTATAGCCTACATCCTCGAGGATGCGTTGCAATGGGTATACCTCCTTGATTGCTTATTCAAGGCTTAGGATCTCCGCTTTTATTATAAAGGTTATGACCGTAGATTGGAGAGTGGCTTTCCAAAAAACTAGCCTACCCCCGATCATCACAACGTAGCTTTGGGAGGATCGTCGCGATTCTTTATCGTCTACGAAGGAGGCGTTATTAGCGATTACGATATCGTGATTATTGCCGTCGTACTAAATCGCCAAATAACGTATATAATAAAGGTACCGGATATACTAGTTGGCTAGCTTGGTATGGTATTCCGAAGGATTGGTAAAGAAGCGAAAAAGATAATAAGCTGTTTTAAATATATCGGGTCGCGTTATAATCGCTACGTATAATATTGATCCAATACGCTTTTGATAAGCTTTGATTTCTTTTTTATTTATTTGCCTATTGTATTTCTTAAAAGGAATATTTAGGAAAGGAAGGCTTAATATACGCCCTTCCGTTTGACCAAGCTTTACCGTAATCTTTTCGATATATTAGTCTTATATTAACCAGATTTTCTTCTTAGATCTATCTCTGATAACCCGTATACCCAAATACTATTTGAATTCCTCTTCCTTTAAGGTATATCTCTAATTTAGTTGCTCGACAATATAATTAACTTAATGCTTTTAGTTTTTTGGGCTAAAGATAAAAATATCGTCTATATAAATTAATAAAATGATTTTTCTAAACGTATATACGCAAAGATCTTTATTAGTCTTAAACCCTATTTAGCGTACGGTTGAACCGAATTGATTATACTATAATAATAGTGATTCCTTTAATCCGTAGAGGGCTTTATATAGGCGTATAACCATAGTATCGTTTTCTTCCTTACCTAGGAACCCAAGGTCTCTATAATCTTTTAGCAATTCGATATAAATTTCATCGTTAAGCTTGCTCTCGAAAAATATATTATATACGTCAAACTAATATATATCTAAATCGTATCTAGCTACGAAAGCCATTATTGTCCTAAACATACGTGTAACGAAGATAATTATGTAGATTATTTCACTGTAATTCTTTTATATATCGCTTTTCATAATAATCCGAACCTTATACTTATCTAAAAACCCGTTTTGATTAAACTTATACGTAAAAACCCATTTAAATGGTAATGGTTTTCTTTTAGAGCGTATCCTCTTTATTAACCGCTGTCCCTTTTTTAATTAAATCCTTAAATTCTAATCTTATAACCTCGATAAATTTATTCTTAAATAGGTGCTTTTTTACGTCTTTGTAATGGTTAAGGACTTTGAGCAGGGCGTCTTTATGTATACGGTAAAGCCCGTTAATACCTGCTATAAAATAAAACCATATTATTTCGTAATCTTTAAAATCTAACCTGTAATCTTCTTCTTGGTAATCTTTATAATTAGCTATTAAATAATTAAATGCGCTTTTAATGCGTTTGATTTTATATAAAATCAAATCGTCTCCGCCGTATTTCTTTAGATTTAGGCGTTGTTATATATTAACGTTTTTAAGCTTAATTGCCGTAACGTCTATAGGTATAAGCTCCGGCGGCTCCGAATATTGCCGCTTTAGATTTTTCCTCGATACCTTAGACTTTAACACTCTTTCTTATAGGTTAAAGTCGTGGTTCGGTTTGTCTGACGGGGTATTTCGGGATTGTAACGCAATCTCCGCGCCTCTTTAATCCACCCCCGAGCTTCTTATAAAGCTCGTAATAGATAGATCTAGCTATAGTCTAATTATATTATTTATCCTCTTACTCTTAAGGGGTAGCGTTTTTAAAAGGGAGATAACATTTTAGGGTAAAACGGCTAATAGCATAATCCCCTTTCCTCTAATTCGCTAATCACTCTCGTATTCAATTTCAAGAGATATTATATCGTCGCCCTCTTATTTAAAAATTTCAAGTAATTTAAGTAAATCTCTAAAAGGATCGGGCTTCTCTCTCAATAATGCCACTTATTTCGAGATATCTTCTAGCTCGGCTATAGCGACGGCTGATTCCTCCAATTTCTTATTATAAAAATGAGTCTTATTAAATAGCACGTCCTTGCTTACGATCATTTATTCAAGTTCCGGTATTTAGATACGAAATAAATTGGAGGCTTAATATCCTACTAAGTAGCCTAGATAAGCTCGGTCATTTACCTAATAATGGGATTTCTTACGCCCGGATTTAAAATGCTCAACAAAGGCGTATACCCGGCACCTATATACGTATATGAAATCCTACGATAGTTTCGGATCGAAATCGAAATCCGCTTCCCAATTTGGCGCTTAATATTAACGCTAATGGCCGTTTATCTACATCAACAAAATCTCGTATAATAACTCCCATTAATAACGTTAAATCGGGGTACGGTTATATAAATAAATAGTAGCCCAAAATATCTCGTGCTATATATCGTCAAGCAGGAGACCTTTCATGGCGCGCATCTTTTAATTTATTACGCCGCCGGCCCTCTTTAACCTACTATATAGTTCACTAGTTGATGATAGAGACTTCTCTATATCGATTCCTTCTTCCCGATAATAAGTTTCAAATAAGGATTCCTTCTCATTGTCTTTATTAACGAATAAAGCTTCGCCGTTTATTGTGATCTTATATACGTACAATCCGAATTATCTCTTGATTTATTATTCAAAATCAATAAATATATCCAATACTTCGTCCTTGGTCGCTATCGGCCACTTATATATAAAACCGCTGAATTCGTCCTTGATCAAAAATCCATATTTCTATCCATAATTATTAACCGGATATATGAATATATCGAAGTAAATTCTCTGAAAGGCTATCTAGACCTTAACGTTCGTTATTGCTATAAAACGACGTTATACCCTTTTCCTTTACTATAATACTCACAATCAACTATTTTCAATCCTTTAATCCTCACACCTTTGGCTATATACATCAAATATTTAAAAGGAAATACTCCGGTATAGCCGGAGCGTAGGTGCTAAAGTACAATAAAATCGTACCGCGCCAACTTTATATATAATAGCTTAGCCCTCCTTTTAACTCTCTTCTTAAACTTCTTGCGTCCCTTAATTAGAAAGGGTTTAATAACTGGAAAAGCATATTCAAAAGATTAGAAAAGATAATAACGAGAGTAATCCTTATTCTATCTATAAATAGCTACTATAAGGTTATCAATCTCAACTAGTTGTCTAATTATAAATAAAGGCCTCGAAGTATTCAATCTATGCCGTAAAGTATTATCTTGGCTATTGATCTATAATCCCCTCCGCTTCAAAAAACTCGCCGAAATAACATTGCAATATATATTAAAGATATATTTGACGTTTAAGAAGATAAGATCTTTAAACCCCTCCCCGGCGGGACCGTTAAAAAAACCTCTAAAATATACCTGCTTTATACCTACGACGGCAATATATCTATCGCTAACAGCGACGTGACGGTTGCCTACTATCTTCTTAAACATACCCTATTCAAAATACTTCGTATTATTATAAATATAGGCATGCGAGCAGTTATTAAAGATCTAGAAGATATATAGCTTATATAGTCTACGGCCGCGCACGCTAAAGCTATCTCTAACGTCTTTGATTGTAACGTCGTCTAAATCGGAAGGATCTTCGGCATTTAGCTCAATATCCAATATTATGGCAATAATAGGCTCGTCGTTCTAATCGTCGTCGTTATCCTTAATAGCTCGTTTAATCTCTTTCCCTTTATTCATCGTCTTTTTCTTATCTTTACTTTTATCAAAAATATTATCGTTGGCGGTAGGTGCGTAAAGGCTTACGGCTTTTATTTCATATATGTCTTTACGCAATTACGCGTATTACAGCTTATTAATATTCTTTTTAATAATATCGATAAATTTTTTAGGAGGCTTCTTCGTCAATTCACATTCGAGGTATACCTTCCCTATAAAGGCTATATATACGGCGCCATATTTCTTAAGCGCCTACTTATGATTTGGATTATTACCCCCACCGTAAAGATACTCCTTTTCTTTCTTAGTCTTATTTTTAAATCCGTCGTCTGTAATAATAAAGGCGCCGCCGGCTATTATGCGGTTACGGCCTTGTTTGCTATATATACGATTGATATGCTTAAGAAATAAGATGCCGAATTTTTCGAAGTCGTATTGATAAATATAGCTATCTTCGATAGCTTTATCGATCTCCGAATATTTATTAGCTAATTAAGCTAATGCCCAGGTAAAGGCGGCGTCTAGAAATTTCTATAAGCTATATACTCCTTATACGTTAGAGATTTCGTAGAATTCGGCATCAATATATGCTTTCTCTTATTAGGTATACCAATTAAATAGATTTATTTTAGCTTATACTATTTAGAATGCTTCAATATATTCGATTTTAGCATTAAGCGTTTTTTATATAACTATTTAACCTATATAGGATTTCAAATCCTTAATTTGATCCTTAGATTATATATGGTTGCTAATCAATGCTATCCATTTCTTATCGACTATATCCCTAATATATTTAGAAATCTTTTCCCTAACGTCCTTATATCGTTTCTATTTATTATAAAGGTATTTATAAATCTTGATATATTTTTAAAGAGCGGTCCGCTGCTTGTCCGATAAGGTTTTTACGTTTTTCTAATCGATATGGCTCTTGCTGCCTTTTTTATTAAATTTCTTAAGCTAGGCTCCTTCGGTTAGCATTATTGGCTTAGGTAAAGGGGATTCGTTAAAGTCAAAGTCAACGAATTGCTAATGACCTTTTTTAATGTAGAAACGTTAGAATCCTCGCTTTTACGATTTCCAATTATTAAAGCGGCTTAGAGTTGGCTTATTAGATAGCGTAGGCGTAGGCTTAGAGTAGGATATATTAACGGAGTATTGATAGAAAGGTTGATTTAGAGATTTGTGACGATATATTGATAAGTTAGATCTAAGGCTATTGCAAACCGGGCTCAGAACTATTGTATAGCGGAATTTCGGATTAGATTACAGAAGAAAATCGTACCCTATTGGCGTTTGGCCATCCCAAGCTATTTACACGCCCAAGTAAGGTCTAATCACGATCCCTATATAAAACCGTAGTTCCGTAGATCTGATCGGACAACTATAAATGACCGTTCCGGGCTGTCAGCTAATTCCGCTGTGGGACCGGAAGGCTGATCACACCCCTGGGTTGCAACAGAATGGTCGTTGAGTTGCTCAGGTACACGGCGTATCTCGGTGTTCAGAGTAGCTGTGCATTGTTGAAGCCTCATGCGTGGTGTTGAATCCAGGGGCAGGTCGTCTCAACTTGAGACTAAATTGATTACGCCAGTCTGGAGCTACGCCTGGAACCTCAACTTTCACGCGATCCGCGGACTTCACCTTTACCTACAAGATAGCACCTGTACACAGCATTCACCGATAAACCACTCCGCCGGCCTCCTTAACCAACCAAACAACCAACCAACAGCCCCAGGACCATGGCCGACGTAGAAATGGACATCGACGAGCAGGCCCGGTCGCCGGGCCCGGGCGCCGACGAGCCCACCTCAGCCGCCAAAGTCGACGACATGCAAACACACCTGAAAGCCACCGCCGTGCGCTCCATCGAGGGATGGATCATCATCGTGACCAACGTGCACGAGGAGGCCGACGAGGAGACCATCCACGACCTGTTTGGCGAGTACGGCGAGATTAAGAACCTGCACCTCAATCTGGACCGCCGCAGCGGTTATGTCAAGGTACGTACGGAAGGAATTGAAACGCGTCGCTCTCTCTCTGGTGGTATGCTTCGTGTGTCTCAGGCAGGCGCTCTTTCTTTGCTAACCATCGCTACGCGTTCTTCTAGGGCTACGCTCTCATCGAATACCCCACCCTCCAAGAGGCCCGCGCCGCCATCGACGGCGCCAACGACACTAAGCTACTCGATCAGACCATCCACGTCGACTTTGCCTTTGTGCGCCCGCCTCCGAAGAGCAACAATAACAACAACAGCGGCGGTGGCACGCGCATTCGCGGCATCGCTGGGCGGCGGAATCGCAGCCGGAGCAGGAGCCCTGCTGGTGGACGCGATCGGGACAGGGATGACTAGACGGCAGTGGATGAGAGAATCCGCAGGTTTGAGAGAGCGTCTCCCTTCTGCTTAAGGAAGAGTTGCATCGGGGGACTTAGGCAAGCTCTGGCGTATAAGCTGTCTTACTCAGTCTGGGCGCCGGCCAAGAAGCAACCTTTCTCTTCCCCAGGAATTCGAGCAGCTCAGGCGACGGTGCCTTCAATACGAACAGCCCAGTTTGGCATTTCCGCACAACGAAAACAACGACAACAAATACGAAGCCGATGTGTCTATCCCAGCTCTCGAGAGCCTCATTCAGCACTGCGGGATTGAAACATGTCGGCGCGCATCACCACAGCGCCTTTGGTATGTCGGGTTTCAGGTCTCTCCACCTCAGCACGAAGCTTACACCGTACTTAGCATTCACACAGGCGGTTGTCTATCTACCTCAGCAAGGTTTCTCATGAACATGACTCTGTCTATTAATGGCAGGGCGATGAGCAAGTCCGGAGGTCGGCAGAATAGCCAGAATCTTCCGTGATAACGACCCAGGAGAACCAGGTGGAATATCATACGATTGCATCCGACACCAATTCTGATCATCTTTGTCTCTACTCGTAAAGACAAGTGACGTGAGCACTTGGGCGCGACTACCGTCAACAGAGACATTCCACCATCAATGACTGTCACGTCACATTCATTCTGGAATAGAGATACCACCACCATACTCAGTGACACGCATCCCCGGCCTTCTTGTCCCATGCACAAGTCATGATCGCATCCCTCATAAGTTCTGTCTTGTGCAGACCCAATGAAAAGAAACAAGAAGCAGTCCTGTCCAAATCGCCCACATCCAACGCCGTTGTTGCTTTTTGTTGCCATCATTTGCTGTCTTGCCGTCATCATCGAAGGAGAAACTCGCCCGCTCGCCATGCTCGTCGCACCGTAGAAACAAATCAAAGAATTGAGGTGAGGCTCCACACAGCTCGAATCCAGCCTGCTAGGCCATCCATAGGTGGTAGAGAAGCACAATACCGAAACCCCTGTGTTTTCTCACCCGTTCTTCTACCACCCAGCAAAACACTCCGGCCTTCTATTACTCAATCCCACCCTCATCGCCACCAACCTCTTTCTCAAATCGCCGTGCCAATTTCCTCCTCCCTGCCCTGCCCATTCCCACCCGCCATGACCGGCCGCTCCTCTCCGTCCCTCGCATTCACACTTCCAGCCCGTCCCTTGCCCTTCGTGCCCCCACCACGATTCAAACTCAACAGCCGCCTCACGCCGCCTCCACCCTCATTCTTCCGCGCCGGCAGCTCCACCTCCTCCCCCTCGGCCGCATCATACCACAGTTTCGGCACCAACAGCCGGTACGGCACCGTAATGCCCGCCGGATCCGAGGCACTCACCTCCACGTTCAGGGTGATGTCCAGCCCGCCCTGGATATTCACGTCCCACGTCCGTGTGCGCTTGAGCATTTTGGCGCTTGCGCCCGTGGGCGTGCGAGTGAACGGCTTCGGACGAAAAAGCTCGTCATCGTTCTGGGTGGTGGCACTCGGTCGCGACTCGTGGTGGAATGGTGGTTGTCGCCCCGCGGTGACCGACGCTGTTGTGCCGTAGCCGGGTCTACCGTCACCACCACGGGCCGACGGCATCGCAGGGTTAGGGAACCCACGGCCGGTGGGACTGGCCAGCCCGCCGCGGCTGTTGGTCGCCGGCGGCGCCTCCTCGCCCAGCAGCCGCGCCGTCTTACTAGCGGACGGGCCGGGCCCGTTTCTGCCCGAAGCAGCTACGTTAGCCGGAGCGCGTGTCGTGAAGTAAGACTCATCGCCGTCCGAGAACTCGCCGCTATGGCTGCTGTCGTCGCCACCGCCGCCTCTAAGGCCGATGGCGCCCAGGAAACCCCTACGACCGCGGTCTTCTTCATCATCATCATCGAGGGTATGCTCAGGGCGGTTGATGACATGATCGTCATCGGGGCCCCATGAGCCATTGATACCGCCATCGTCTGCGGGTTTGCGGTTCTTGCTTCGCCCGCGAAAAAGGCTGCCGCGCGTTAGGGACAGTGTGCGCTTAGACTTGCCGGTGCCGGGACGCTTGGAGCTTGACTCGACGTCGGAGTCGGAGCGACGACCGCGTGAGGATAAAGTGCGGAAGAGCCCGCCGGTAGCCTTTGAGGAGATGGGCGGGCGCGAGTCGATCACGTCAGCACGGTAGGATGGTCCTCGTCCTCGCTTGGAAAGGCGGCGGGGTGTACCGTTATTCAGCATGCCGCCAGTGCGGTCGTCCAGAGGCGCGTCTTCGTCGTAGAAAGACTCGGAAGGCGTCGTTGGTGGCGTATCTCCTGGTGTGTATTCACGGATGGCACACCAATTGCGGTGAGGTAGCAGACGCTTATTGTTTCGTGGCTTGCCTTCGACACCATGAGCAAACATGGGAATCATGTCCTCGTCAGTGTCTTTGTCCAAATGATGCACCTTGTTGCGCTTGTTCAAGACGTCGGCCATGAGGTCCGGCGGAGGTGTGTTGACGATGGCAGAGGAGATGACATTAGGCATGTAACGGAAGTCCTTGTGCTTGGCCAGCTCCAACTTGGGGTTGGAATAGAATTGTCCGATGGCCGCAAGGTGAACATCGCCACCCAGGATCGTCACACGGACTGATCTATCCGCTGCAAGGTCCTGCAGGTCCTCGATGATAACTTTTCGCTCGGCCTTGTGGTTTTTCGCAGTCCAGTGATCGTCCAAGTCGTCCAGAACCTCGACACCTCCGTCAAACTTATTGAAGACATTGCCGAAGAGGCCTGTTTTGCCGAGAGCTTTTATGGGGTCGAGCAGTCGAGATGTCAAACTAGAAAGAGCCAGTCAATCAACGCACGCTACGTGAGTAAAAACAAGAGTCGCTTACATGTTCTCGAGCCACACCAATCGAGGATACGCAATCGGAACCCCCAGCAGCACAAGCAAATGCTCCGTCTTTCCCTTGACGATCTCGGCGTAACAGCGATCCACCAGCTTATCCCAGGTCTCGTCCCGCACGACCATATCGCGCGTCCTTTCCGTGCGGCAGTCCACAGCGAGCAACGCAATCTTCGACCCAAGATGCATGAACAAGCTGCGGCTTAGTTCATGGATATATGGGCCAGGCTTGAGACCCAGCGCCCAACTGGGTTCGGTCTCCTCCGTTTCGTCGATTAGGCTCTGCTGTTGGAACAGCATGTAGTACTTGAACGCCACATTGCCCAGTCCGGAGAAAACAGGCGCCTTCATGAAGTGGTCTGGGTAGCTGCCGAAGCCGTCGATGATGTCGTGGTCATCGTACATATTGACCATGGGAATCTGAGAATTGGCAAGACCAAACAGACCTTGTGAGAACCACATGCAGTATCGCTCCAGATAGAAAGACTCCAGCTCCTCCTGCATTCCCACAGTGAACGGCGCGTTATGCTTGTGCAACGGATTGCGGATTGCTAGCCACTCTCGAAAGAGCTTCGTCTGGTGCATCACCGAGTCGCAGTAGAGCTGATCGCCGCCTCCAAGCATGACATGGAAGGGCCGGCTCTGGTGATTGTTAAGGACGTCTCGCCACAGGGGGTCAGGGCCGCTCAGCTCATCCGGGTTGACGGAGTGGCTGAACCCGTTGCAGCTGTGGAACATGATGTTCATGGACTGGCCCTTGGCAGGCACCCAGAAGCCTGTCGCTGGCCCGCGATTGATGCGATACGCAATGCGTTGCTCTTTCTCCCGAAGCTCGACCTCGATGCTGAAACGCCAGAAAGTGTGGCCGCGTTCAGTGTGCAAGCGGTAGCCACGAACGTCTTTGTACTTGCTCAGCTTCTCTCCATCACGAGGCGAATGTCTCTTGCGGTCCATGAAAGATCCCGGGGCATCAGTGAAGCCTTCTGGCAAGGGAATATCGGGCGGACTGCGCGTCTTTTCGAACAGATCCCCATCACTAGTCCCTCGGGACGAGTCTTTCCCCTCCGCGAGGTGATGAACAGGTCGAACATACTGGGTCTCTCCTCGCCGGCCTAGCTTGGGGTGTCCCGCGACAGGATCCACGTACTCGTGTGGTACTTCCCCGTGTACCTCTGCTGGTGGCAGAGGGAGGATATCAAGCGGTTGAGCAAAGAATCTGAGCGTCGGGGCGATATCGTAGGACGACTCATCATCGGCCGTGACAATCATCACTGACCCTCTCCAGAATTCCCTCTCCACGCTTGGACCATTGCGACCCGATCGGCTCGGGATGCGCTCGTTTCTCATCCCACAGTACCTCAACAGAGGGCCGCATTTCAAGTATAAAGCTGGTTTGAATCTTGTAGGGGCTATAAAATTCGGCACGCGGATTTTCATCCGCGCCGCTCGAGTCAGTAAGGTATGCTCAGAATATTGCCTTGGGCGACGAGAAGCAGAAAGACATGGGAAGCAAGAACCTAGAAGAGAAAGGCATGTCGACGCTTCAGCTTCGTTCGGAGGCACCAGCGGCCGCCCGATGGAATACAGGCGGCTCTGATGTCTCGCTTTACGCTTGCCGGTCGATGCCTGGTGGCCCAGAAATTCACGGGATCGTGGCACTACTTCATCGTAATGTACACCCCAAGATTGGCGACGTCCCACCGAAAATTCCCTTTCTTCACCGGCAACATCAATCACAATGTCAGATTTATGCGTACCGTTGGTCTCGTCGTATTCTCCATCGAAGGCTTCGGCCTTCCGTGCTCGTGACGTGCTATTTCGCCTCTGCGATGGCGGCGTCTCCCACCAAGTGGAACTCTGCTCCAGGGTCGTTGGCGTCATTTCATCCCCAAGATCGAGCAATGTGCCAGAAAGCGTTCCCACTGTCCCCTTCTTCCATTCTTCCAAGAACTTCGGTGGGTTGTACAGCCCCTGACCTGGCTTGTACTCGTGACGACGAAATATCTCGGAGAACTGGTGCTCATGATCTGAATCCTGTTCGTCGTCAGTCACAGTGCCGTTGCGCTGTGAGCGTCCAGCGACCGCTGCAGTGCCTGCGAGGGCGGCAGCCCCGGACGCGGCTCCCGCGATAACCCTGCCCGACCCATTTTGGGACCGATCCGAAGCCGTCGGGAATGGGCTGTGAGGCGGAGTCGCAGTCGAAAGTGAGCCTTGTTTCTGCCTATTAAAATTACTAGTGTTGGTGGGTCTTCCGGCGATGACAGGCGATTCAAGATCATCGTCGAAAGTTGTTCCCCGTCCAGGGTGTCGACGGGTCACGGCGGTATTCAAAGGCGGAACCTTGTTGCGCATAGGCGCTCCGCTCGACGAACTTGGACCCACTGCTGCGGGAGTAGCCGCTGAGTCTTCTGTGTGGGATGTCCCGCGTTGCGCGCCGGTCGAAATTTTGTTGTATTTTTTCTCGGCTTCTGACCTTCGTGAATACCATGGGTCACCCGGAGGCTCCTTCTTCAACTTGTTGCTTCCGGTCCGAGTTAGGGAGATACCGCCTGTTGGGGTTGTCAAGGGCGGCGTCGCGGTCGAATCGGGCGCACCGTTTGACAACTGGATACCTGCTCGTTCGCGAAAACTCAAATTCCGTTGTGCTTTCGATGTCTGTTGTGCAGCAGTAGTATCAACAACCGGCCTGGATTCTGGATTTCTTCTCGGTTGCGACACCTCACGCCGGGCCTGTTGTTGTGGGTCTTCTAGCCTGACACGTTTTGGCGTACCACCCGAAGAAGCAGAGACAGGGTCGGCCGTAATCTGAGTTCTGGGTGTGTCTGGCTCCGACTCTTCGTTGCTTTCCTTGAAGCGCACCGTAGGTGTGTGCGAGCCACCATGCTCGCCCTCGCGTATGCCCCGCTCTCGGGCGTCCCTCTCGGCGGCCTCCAAGCGCTTTCGCTTCTCCTCCTTGGTGATGCTGTCGAGCGTCAGCTCCAACGTCTGCAGAGGAGAGCGAGTATTTGCGAACAAACGGTAGTCCAGCTCGTTCCCCAATGATGACTTCCGTTGCCCTGTTGCGCTGCCGTTTCTGACAGGCGTAGCATTGCCACTGCTCGATCGGCGGTTTGAGCCTGTGCTTGTACGCTTCGCTCGGTCAATAGCCAGGGGCTTGTATGCGTTCGGGTCCAAGACGCCGGGACTGGGAGGGATGTCGGATTGCTGAGACTCCCCATCTTTGGAAAGGGTATAAGGCAGTCCGCCGTTGCCGTAGGGGTGTCGGAAGCTTACTGGGGGCGCCCTGGGCGCATCTGGAGCGGCAGGCAATGCACCAGAAGCCATGTACGCTTCCTCGTCCTCGCGATTCTTACTCGCGCGGCGGCGTCGCTTTTCCATGAGATCAGCAGTGTAGTTGCTCTGGGAAGCGGGTCTCGGAGCTAGGGGATGACCTTGAAAGGATTCCCGGGGAGACGCGTACGGACTCAGCGTGGAATCAGTCTGCGTTTCCGTGAGGTTGGTCTGGGTAGAGACGCGATTAGATTTTGGCAATGGCGCAATGGCGGCTGCTGTGTCCAAGGAATCGCGCCGGGGTGTTCTTGAAGAATAATCGCCTGAGGAGCTACGCTGACTGGGTCGAGTCGCAGTTTTGGGACCGGGGAGGTCACCCCAGTAAGGAGTAGTGGCCGGCATGGCTAGATCGGTTATTGGGGGCGTTTGCCTGAGCTCTGGCGGGTAATTAGAATAGGGTGAGAGGATGGATCAGCGACTATACGGCCTGAAAGCAGCGTTGGAAGGTCCGGCCGGGGCCTTGGTTGCGATGCAGCCGAAACCTGTGTCTCTCCGGTCATAGACAGGTCATGCAGGTGCCCATGGCAGCCAATGCGGCGCAGACACAAGAAATTAGCGCCGCAGCAAGGATCGTCCGGGATGGTGTTGTCGACAACTGTAGTAGTTTGTGAGCCTTGAATGAGTGGTTGTGCGCGTGCGCGTATGAGAAGGCGACTCGGCTGTGTCTCAGTGAGAAAGTGGTGCACGCGGTAGTGAGCAGAGCTTCTCGTTTAAGGTTGCGCAAAGACGTGGGAATCTCGAGTGGACTAATGCGAGGGGGGTTATCGTCAAATGTAATGACCGGTGAGACTGCTAGGTGTGAGGCGCATTCATGTGTCCGTTGGTAGAAGACGGGTAGTGGCTGACGGGTGGCCGCAAGGTCGAGATGACCAACGGAGCAAGAGACAAAAGAGGCTCGGGTTGAAGATACGAAGCACGTCGCCGTGAAAGATGCAACGCCCGCGATAAATGGGGGTGAAAATATAGGGAAATGGGAGGTTGACGTTGACGATAAGAAAATAGACGACGTCGACAACAAGGAGCTGGGGTTGGTGCGATAAACTTGTGCTCGCGGAGCTCTCAACCTAGAAGTCACTTGCAGCTCAGGAAATCGCAGGCTGGACGGAACCTAAAGGCAGCAAGGGTCGGGGAACAGCTGATGATCCACTTGGGCTTGGACACAAGGAGCAAGGCAGAGTGCAGAGGGAAGGAGCGAGCGAAGCTTGGAAGGGACAAGGCTCAGAGAGTTAACAATACGGAATCTTCCACTGACAAAAAAGAAAATCGCGACAGACCAAACTCTAATTATGAAAACAAAACGAACAAAAAAGAAGTTGAACGACGATCCATCTCATCAGCTATAGGGAGCTTGTCACCAGATATGGATGCCCAGGTGTAACCCTCACCCGGCATCTACTTCCTACAGCTACTGTAGTGTCTGCTGCTGCCACTACCACAGTACAAGCGCTACAGAACATTTACAACAGTGATTACTCCGTACTATTATAAGTATCTTTTCCAGGTTCTGGTGTCGTCATCCGATGGGGAGGCCATCCCAGCTTCAATTAAGACCCCTGTCGCATCGCCGGCAAACTTCTCTCTTGCAGCCAACTTTTTCCTTCTAGTTGCGCTTCTAGTGCCAGCTTGCACGACGCTGCGAAACCTGGTGCACCGAACCTGTGGACCAACTGGCTATGCCGGGACTATCCAAGGCCTCCATGTGGCCTGGCTCCAGTACACGACGGTCTGATCCGCGAGCTAATCGACTTGTCGGGATTCGTCTTCCTGTCTCGCGTGCCTACTTTTTGGAGCTAGGCTACAAGGTTCATGCTCCTTGCTTTTACATGCGCCGACCTTGGGAAGAGACCATCATCAAGTCCATAGGTTTCACGGATACCACACCAGAGCGGAAACACACAGAGTACGGAGTACACATGCACGCAATCATAACACATTGCACTGATCAAATTTGAGACAGAAGACCACAGAAACACGGACGGCAGTGAGGTGGCTGGTACCTGCATGTCGAGGCTGCCCGGAACGGGGCCGGTGGCTGGCACGGCGGAGTCTTTCAGGTGAAGTTCTTCCGCGCCTAGGCACTCGCTTCGCTGGGACTTGCAGACTAGGTATCACAAGCGAATGATAACCGGGATGAGAGAATGCATACCACGCACCAAGGTAGCACGGGAATCACTGTGTGTGCACTGAACCCGAATCTCATGCAGAAGCTGGGCTCACATCTTGCGGACTTCTTGACGCCCATACAGGGACAGGTAGGGTCGACACTAGAGAGACGGATTAGCCATGCTCCAGAGGATCGAGTTCGAAGTTAGAGGTCTCCTGCAGCCTGGCCTTTTCCCACGAGGTCGCGATGACGAGAACAATTGAGCATTGGGCAATCAAGGCTCGAGTCTAGGTACTATTATTTGGTACGTAGTGTGGTCTAAGGCCACCGTGTTCACTGCGAATCAGGACTTGTTTATCACGGCAATGGCAGACTGATCTCTAGCCAGGTGGCTAGTAGGTATGGGTTCTGCCCAGCTCCTAGGCGTTCTAATGTTGGCGGCAAGTCACACAAAACAGAAGTAGGTACCTATCTACTTCACGTCCACGGGTGGCTGTGAGGACATGTTCCGATTGTGGTCAATTTTGGAGCGCGGGATCAGCGTCGTCCCACAGAAGGTACCCAACGCGCCCGCCATCAGTGATTACCTCGTGATGGCCATGTCATGTTGAGCTACAGTTAAGGCGATGGGAAATTTTCCAGGTCGACTAGAGGGGCAACCTAAAAGTATCCTCGGATCAAAATAAATACTGCCATATTCGGGGCTCGATGAGTTGGTCGATGCTAAATATAAAAATGCGCCTGCTAACGTAAGCGGCCATGGCCAGACCGCCGCCAAGCACAGGACACCTTGCATGTGCTGGACTCCAGCTGCGGCCCTTCTAAGTTGGGAACTAGACCCTGACTTTTTTTTTGGTTATCAGGCGCTGGAGATGGGAGAATCCAAAACCCATCCCCCGTGCCCTTGAAACAGAACTGTCCTCCAAAACCGACTAGTATACAGACACCAGTCGATACCAGCAAACCACATAGCGTTCCCATCGCCACAGCTTCGTTCCTTCACTCAAGTTCTCTTCCCTAGGTAGCATGCCCCTAGCCGCTTTGGTGTTGCATTAAACCGAAAAGGCCACTCTTTCTCTCTTTGTCCTGTCCCGACCTTTCCAGGTTCGACCGACCGACCCCTATCCGCGCCACTTTATTGTAACCCACTACGGGCTCCGAGCCTCCACTTGCACTACCTGTCTTGATCAACCCTCCACGCTTTGCTTTGCTCTGCGCAGTTCCAACACTCGTTCGTTGAATCACCACCTTCGAGAATAGTCGAGTTGGTCGCAGAGGCTTGCTTGCAATCCATGTACGACACCGCGACCCCTCCATCTCGACCATGAAGATCACGGCCCTCCTTGGCCTCGGCCTCGCTGCCGTCGCCGGAGCCAGCCACTTCCACGATGAGCGCTCCGACTTCTACATTGTCCACCTCGACGAACGAACAAATCCCCAGGATGTTGCAGCACGGCTCGGTCTGAGGCATGAAGGCCCATATGGTCAGCTGGACGACCATCACGTTTTCATAGGAGAAAAGGCCGACTCCGACATGGTCAATACCGAGTTGAAGGAGAGGCGGCGGCGCAAGAGGGCTGTCGGCGGGCGGGATGTCCTTGACGGCGTACACTTTGCCCAGAAGCAACATCTCCGGGCGCCCTGGGAAAAGAGGATAACGCCCATACCCGAGGGTCCCATGCTTGCGACGCGCCAGGAAGAACCAAATGCAGAGCTGGTGGCGACCCAGCAAAGTCTTATGCAAACACTGGGCATTACCGACCCCATCTTCGCCGAACAATGGCATCTCTACAACAATATCCAAAAGGGCCATGATGTCAACATCTCCGGGGTGTGGCTGCAAGGCATCACCGGCAAGAACGCCACCGTTGCCATTGTCGACGACGGACTCGACATGCACAGCGACGACCTTAAGGACAACTTCTACGCCGCCGGCTCCTACGACTTCAACGACAAGACCGAACTGCCCGAGCCGAGACTCTCCGACGACAGGCACGGTACCCGCTGCGGTGGAGAGGTGTCGGCCGTCAAGAACGATGTGTGTGGCGTGGGCGCTGCTTACGACTCGAAAATCGCCGGCCTCCGGATTCTTAGCAAGATGATCACGGATGCTGACGAGGCGCTCGCCATGAACTACGACTTTGCCCACAATGATATCTACTCGTGCTCTTGGGGCCCTCCTGATGATGGAAGGTCCATGGAGGCACCTGGTATTCTGATCAAGCGCGCCATGCAGAATGCTGTCCAGAAGGGTCGCAATGGGTTGGGAAATATCTACGTTTTCGCCAGTGGCAACGGTGCCTCCAGCGATGACAACTGCAACTTCGATGGGTACACAAACAGTATTTACAGTATCACGGTCGGAGCTGTGGACCGCAAAGGTGGCCACCCCTACTACTCCGAGTCGTGCTCGGCCAACATGGTGGTTACTTACTCCAGTGGCGGTGGCGACAGCATCGTAAGTAGACTCTCGCCAGGTTCGAGCGCTTGTGCAAACCACTAATCTTCACAGCACACCACGGACGTTGGCGTTAACACCTGCACGTCCGCCCATGGAGGCACCTCCGCAGCAGCGCCTCTGGCTGCCGGTATCTTTGCGCTCGTCCTCGAAATCAGACCCGACCTCACATGGAGAGACATGCAATACCTAAACAGAATAACCGCTGTGACAATCAACGAGGATGATGGAGGCTGGGAGACTACCTTTGACGGCGAGAAATTCAGCCACATGTACGGCTACGGCAAGATTGACAGCTACGGCCTGGTGGAGGCTGCCAAGACGTGGAAGAACGTCAAGCCCCAGGCCTGGTTCTTCTCGCCGTGGGTGCATGTCAAGCAGGATGTTCCCCAGGGTGAAGATGGTCTCGCCGTCAGCTTTGATGTGACGCCCGAAATGCTTAAGGAGGCCAACTTCGAACGGGTGGAGCATGTCACTGTCACCATGAACATCGACCACACTCGCCGTGGTGACTTGTCTGTTGACCTTGTCAGCCCCAACAATATCATCAGCCACCTCTCAGTGCCTCGTAGACTCGACAACGAGAAGTCTGGTTACGTTGACTGGACCTTCATGAGTGTTGTGCACTGGTAAGTACTTTTTGGGGTCTACGTACCATTTTGACCGTCACTGACCGGGAACACAGGGGCGAGTCCGGCATAGGCACTTGGACAGTCATCGTCAGAGACACCAAGGTCAATGAATTCAACGGCACATGGATCGACTGGCACCTCAAGCTCTGGGGCGAGTCCATCGACGCCAGCAAAGCTACTCTCCTCCCCTTGCCCAAAGAAGACGACGACGACGATCACGACGTGATCGCCACCACCACCATTCCTCCCTCGGTCGTCACCCCGCCTCCCAGCGTCGTTTCGCCCCCCACCGACGGCAACCCAGCCGGCAACCCCACCGACCACCCCGACCGGCCGACCAAGCCCACAGGCGACATTGACCCCGGCGAGCTCGAGACCTCGCCCGACGCGACCGCGACTGCAACCGCCGTTCCAGGCTCCTCCTGGCTTCCGGGCTTCCTGCCGACCTTCGGCGTCGGGCCCCGCGCCCAAGCGTGGATCTATGCCTCGCTCGCGCTCATCCTTGTCTTCTGCGCCGGCCTCGGCGTCTACCTGTTCATGGCGCGCCGCAAGCGCCTGCGCAACTCTCCGCGCGACACGTACGAATTCGAGCTGCTCGACGAAGAGGAGGCCGAGGGTCTTACGGCTGGCGTGGAGAAGGACGGCACAAGCGGCGGGAAGAAGCGCACGACGCGTGGTGGCGAGCTGTATGATGCGTTTGCGGGCGGCAGTGATGACGAGGAGGAGTTTTATAGGGATAATGTCGAGGGTGGCAGCAGTGGCAGTGGCAGTGACGGCGCGAGGAGGGAGAAGCGCGCGTTGGCCGAGGATGAGGACGAGCAGCATGTGTTGGGGAGCGATAGTGAGGATGAGGGAGATGAAAGGGAAGGCTTGAGGGCTGGAAGGCATTGAGGAGCATTTTTCAGCAAAGGGGTCGAAAGCGTGGTGGTAGTAGATAATGCCGGTCGGGTGCTGTGAGCTCTGTATGAATCCAAAACCGGCCAGTCAAATGGGCGGGATTTGAAATGAAAGGCGTTTCTGGCGTTAAGCATCTCTGAAAGCATCTTGTCCAATGCTAGACTCCCGGCCCCCAACGCCATGCAAATTCGTGGTCAACATAAAGTTCCAATCTGCGACAACCTTCAAGCCACCGTCCACTGCAATTGCCTCAACACCAAGCCCAAGGAACAAATCGACACAACACATCCTCACGCCAAGTTCCTCCGCAACACCAAAAACGCTCACTCGGGACTGACCGTAGCAAAACGAGGCTTAATCTCCTCAGGCTCCTTCCAAAATCCCCCAAGCTCAACATCTTCCCACCCGCCGCCGCCACCGCCACCTGGCGAGCCACCGCTCCCAACCACGGACACCGACTCATCCCGACTCCTGCCCATCGACTCGCCCCGGCGACTCTCACTCCCACTCCTCGTAAACAAGAGCGGCTTCAACGGCTGGATCCACCACCCGACTAGGATCTTCCGCGTGCGCCCACCACCGCTACCGCCACTGCCCTGCCGCTCTCTGTCACTGCCGGTGCTGCTGCTCAGCCCCACGCTCACGCTCTTGCTCCGGATGGTGCCTTTCAGACTCGTCAGACTGCTGGAGACGTAGGCGAAGATGGGCCGGATGGCGAGGACCGCGGCCGAGAAGAGGGAGAGCCCGTGCTCGGAGACCGCCCAGATTTGGGCCTCGTACCAG
Organism: Ophiognomonia clavigignenti-juglandacearum; assembly: GCA_003671545.1. NCBI lineage: Eukaryota > Fungi > Ascomycota > Sordariomycetes > Diaporthales > Gnomoniaceae > Ophiognomonia > Ophiognomonia clavigignenti-juglandacearum. The sequence goes on along the minus strand of PYFS01004888.1, from coordinate 60,818 downwards.
AGCGTGGGCGTGAGGCCGGTGCGGAAAATGGTGAGGACCATGCGGAGCTTCATTATTGCTGCGAGGGCGGCGCTGTTTGTGGAATTAGCTCTTTTTTTCTTTCTCCATTCTGGACATCCTCCAATAGCCCGGAAAGAGCAAGCAAGGCTGAGCGAGGAAGGACTCACAGCAATCCGACAGAAAAAAGCGCCAGCACAGCCCATTTCAGCCCACCGCGGACTTTGACCCCCCACGTCATGTTGATTGGGATGATAAGGTGCAGCACGTTGAATATGACATACGAGGCCTCCTGGGCGTAGTTCGTCGCACCGCAGACCGACACGCTCATCTGCCAGGGGCTGTTGCCCGTGCAGCCCACGCCCAGAATGATGGTCACAACGATCGTCCAGACTGAGCAGATGACAATGTCTGCTATGAGGATTGCTCGCATCTTGAGTTGAGAATGTGTCAGTCAGTCCTTCTTGCGTTTTGACTCACTGTTTTCTTTCTTGGTCTCCCAGGTGTCAGAAGTGTGGTAGCAGGGACGAAAAGTCGGGAGACCAGACATACCCACCGCCGGATGTCAAGCTTGTAGAGCACGAGAGCTACGCTGACTTTGACGGCGCCGCTGATGATGTAGCAGACGTCGTCTCTGGCCGCGGTGAACTAGAAGTAGGCAAACTTGAGATTCTTGTCTTTCGTGAAAGCGAGCCGAAGAGTTCAGGGGAAAATAACTAGGGCAGGCCATCACACACCATGAAAAACCTATCGGTGCCATATCCAGCATTTAGCGCTTCCCAGTCTAGCGCAGCGAAAACGATCAAGCCGACCTTTGGATTTCTGTCAGAACTAGTGTATTCTCGTGTATCTGGACAGGACCCAGTCCTTGGGGAGACATATCCATGCGAAGACGGGCGTGATGGCTGAAGAAAATAAGAGAGCTCACATTTGTAACTATCAGAAGAACATCGTCCCAACCAAAGGCCCCTTTGCACAGCCTGGTGCGGACGAAGATACGAACCCCCACAGTGATGGTAGTGAAGACGGGGAAGAAGACCAAAAGGCCTACACTCTGATCATAATAATTCATCGCTCTTTGCTGAAGTGATTTATCTGTACCAAGTCTGTGACAGATGCGTGAAACGGAAAATTATCCAAGACCGGAATATGGTAGCTGATGTCTTTGGAGGATATTATATCTTTGTAATCCCAACTCACACATATATCATCACCCCCGGCCGCACTCCGAGAACTCCTCCGCCGCCCCAACTACCCGGCATACTATTCCACCGTCGTCAAGACATGTCTAGCTCACCGAGGGTGGCGTGGCCCCGATGAGGGCCACCCGGTGGCACCACGAGAGCAATCGTCGCGGGAATGTAGACATCTGTGTCTCACTGGTACCCACGTGGCAGGATAGGTGATTTTTCTCATCATAAAGTGGCTGTTTCGAAGGCGGCCTTGATCAACATTCACCCACCGGCAGATCTTTTTGTGGGAAGAGGCCAGAGCGACGATGCATGTCTTTCCGTCAACTGTCAGTTCTGTCACACTGTCTTCTCCAGGTGAGACTCTAGGGCCCCTGCGACGACGTAGTGCTGTCCTAATGGCCGTTAACAAGGCAATGAGCCGGCCGGCCGGTCGATCTCGACTTCCTCGATATGGGACGAATGCAGCAAAGACATGAATTTTGCAGCGCAACGCAACTCCTAGAATGATATCCCAACACAAATCAGCAAGACGCCACTGTCGGGATTACCGACCAGAACCATCTTATCCACCAACGCCAGAGTCACTTCGTCCCAGCATCATGTGCCCAAGTGAGGAAAGCCTTGCCGGCCATCTTCAGAAAATGATTAGTAGGTGTATGCAACCCGATGAACTGTTGTGCTAGCATCCCCAACAACTCCAGCACGCCCCTCCCCTCCCCACCGTTAAAGGTCCCTGTCGTCCCATCGTCTCCTTTTTGACCATCCTTGCAAATTTCATACTGTTGATAAGAGGCCAGAGGTTGGCAGTTCTTCAAGTCAATCCCGAGACTCTTTCGAGAGTTTCGCCCCCTTCCGTGCACGGACTGGATTTTTTTTTTTTTTCCATCAAGCTTTCAAATGAAATGCTCTCTCAAGAATCGCCCAAACCGGGCTGCCCCTCCCGTGCATGAATCCAATCTTCCATGCTGTCTTCTTCCGCATCTGAGGTATCTCGGACTTCAGCATCCTCGGTCGGCCAGAGCCAATCTTCCGTTGGATTGACATAACCAGGCTCTTCGCGCCCACTATTCTCAAGGCTCCTTCGCCTCGTGTTGAACATCTCCCTCAGCTCGGGGAGAAGGGGGTCACCAGCCCGACCAAATATAACAGCTTGGCTCATAGCCTCGACATCCCTCTCATCGGCCTCAATCTGAGCCAGTTCTTCTGCAGTTTGTACTGCACCAGGGTTCTCAGAATCATGAACACCATCAAGCTGAGGTAATTTTCCTTGTCGTTGCTGCTGTAGTGTGGCTTCGGCGACGACCACCTCTTCCCGCCCGCCGGCTCTCTAGGCCGGAGGAGCCACACCCTCGCGCTCCGCCTCGTCAACGTACCGCTGCCAGACGTCGATGACATCGCTGTAAAAACCAACGTGGGCATCAGCCAAGCGTCCGAGCTGACTCTTGAATTCGATGCGCTTGATTCGTTCAAAGTCAGCTGTCTCCTTGACAACCTCCTCGTCGAACAGCTCTGACATCTTGTGGGCTGTCTCGGCTTCGCGGGTGAGTTCGTCGATGCGCACTTCCAGTCTTCTAAGCCGGTCGCGTCGAGCTTGCTCGTGATCCACACCACGGAAGTCTTCGAGTTTGGAGCGTATCAAGCCGGCTGCGCCGGAGCCGCCGCTGGAACCATAGCCCGAGGCAAGCATATCACGATCGGCCGAGGCTCTAGACAGGTACTCCGTAAGTTGCTCGTGATCGAGCTGCTTCTGCTCACGAGCCTTGAGTAAGTTCTTGAGCGCGCCGCTGTATGCCACCATATCCTTGAGACTGCCGAGGTAGTCCTGCTCGGTGTGATCTTTAAGCTTCTTGAGGCCGGTTGCTGAATCCTCGACCGACTGTGCAAAGGCATGAACTGCAGCTTCGACGCCAGGTTCAAGTATGATGAGCTTCTGAAACTGCTCCGCAAGGTCCCTGTAATCCGCCTCGATGTCCGCCTCGCGCCGCGCTACACGCGCGATCAGCTTCTCCACCTGACCCAGGTCTTCGTCCAGCTTGTCACTCTTCTCCTTGACCTCGACGAAGCGGCGATCAGGTTTGTGCACCTTTGTGAAGACGTTGATAAACGAATCAGCAAAGGTATCAAACACGCCGCCATTGCCGCCCTCGCTCGATGTCGCGGTGTTGGCGCGGCTCGACCGGCTCTGCATGGTAGCGTTCCAATCGGGGCTCTCGAGGAACGTGTGGAAGATGACGGCGCGGCGCAGAATGGGGTGCAGGGCGAGGCGTGTCAGGAAGCGCTGCAGCGAGTGGGCGCGCTGCTGGGTGAAGTTAGGACCGAAGCGGTCGCCGCGGACGTACTCCATGCGCTTCTTGTCGGGGAGAGGTGGGACGGCACATGCTGGGTAGTCTTTGCTGAGGGTATTTGAGAGAAAGACGAAGTCGGTGAAACGGCGGCGAACGGAGGAGACTGGCTTTTGGAAGGTGGAGAAGGTGGACTGTTGAGGGGTATGTAAGTTCAATGCGACAATGACGCAGAGAGTGTGTACGAGGCTCTGGTGAGCTTACATTCGTGGTGATCAGGTAGGAAACATAGGCATCCTTGGTGCCAGTGTTCTCTGTGTGTGGCTCCGAAACGGTGCACTCAAGAATCTCGCCGCCGATAGCTGCGTCTAGTTGCTGGAGGTTGGTATCGCCCATATTGTCGCGTTCTTGCTGTGGTAGACTAGGGCTATCTTGGTCCTCGCCATCAAAGCGCCCGGCTGTTGAGCTGCCACCAGATGCATTCTGATCGCTGTGGAAGGACAGGTTCGAGAAGCTGTCCTGCTGGTGCATGCCTCCTCCCATGTTGAAATCTGGGCAGCTGAGGATGACGTATGGAGGTGGGTATTGCTGATCTAGGGTTATTTTGATAAGGTCTTGAGAGACTTCGGAGATTCAAGGCAGAGTTCAATCGTCCATGAGGAATTCAGGGCGCTGATATGTGTCGGATAGAAAGGTGTATTGTCGGGGTCTTGCAGATGGCAGAGTGGAAGACGAGCTGAGGGACTGAGTTGACGTCGCCGGATGGCAGGTGCCAATGGTGGGGGCTTGGGTTGAGACCTTGACCCCTGCTCGGGCCTTGATCCTTGCACCGCTACCCAATTTATTTTCCAACTCTAGACTCCGTTCTGTGTACGGAGTACTCCATACATCAAATACATAGTACTCATGACACTGGGTATAGCACTAATTGAATCTAAGCTCATTGCCTTGAATACTGGTTGAAGTAATCCTCTGACACTACCTGACCCGCTGCTGCTATAAGGCTCTGCTGAACTTGCGATGGTTTCATCAGGAAACGAGTAAACTTGAAGTATGGCATTATTGAACTGTACCTCAGTATACAATCACAAGCAATTAGGTACCCAAAGAAGAGAAGAATAGGTTTACTATTGGTTGAACTTGTCAGTCTATGGAGTCTACCTAGGTAGGATCCAAGACTCTGCTAAGGACCTAAAATTCCATGACAACCTCTGTATTAACCATCCCCTCATAATTTTGAATTACTTAGTGCTGTTCGGTTCGTTCTTGTGGAAGATGGGTTGTTGTGGTCCTCCTTTCCTCTTGACTTCCTCGTTGCTCCCTGCCCAACTATTTTCTTGGCGGTGTTGCTCCTGTGCATCCTTCACAGGGGAGACGCCAGAAGTCTGCCCTGCATCTATTGAAGTTCCTTGTCCTGTTTGGTCAGGCATCGAGGTGTTGGGTGTGGAGTTGCTGTTGTCGGACATTTTGAATTTGATTTATTCGCTTCTGATAGTTGATGGTATAGCTTTGGATATTGATGCCATTCCAATAAAGCAGATACATGATAGGAACCTCACTGGCCTTTATATACATCAGTGCTCTATTTCCAGAGTCACACCTCATAGGCATCTGAGGCAGCCAACTGAGGTTGATGTTAAGCAAGTCGTCATCGTCCTCAATCACAGGCAGCCTCAACTGAAAGAAAAGCTTCAGCTGATCAGGTCATATCACAGCCAACATCTTCAGGTTGGGGTGAGGGATCTTGAACATGAGGTCTCTGTTTGTGTTGGTGCTTCTCACAAGCTTTGAGCTCTTTCTTTAAGGACCAAGTGATGAATTGGCGGGGTTTCTTAAGGTCAAATGGACTGTGGTCACACCGTGGTGTTGGTGTTTGTGCTTGTGGTATACAATAAAGTGTACCAACACTCTCTCTCCAACACTCCAAGTCTCTCTCATAACAGTGACCCAACAGAGCTGCAAGCCCCGGGGAAGAACCCGTGGTGACTGCCTTCATTTGATATCATGTGGAATTGGTCTATCCATTTCTGTGCCGAGATATCATCTATGCCCAAATAGCATCCCCCAAACGCTTTCTCCTGTATTTACCAAGGTTTGCAACAAAACTTGTCCAGCTGGGATATGATTGCTTCCATGATGGAAGGGGCAACGAGGAGGGGACTTTAGTCACAACAAGGTATAATCTGTCTGTACCCAACCAAAGCCCAGCCCCGTCTTTCCCACCGTTCTGCGCCTTTAGAACACAATGAAACCCCTTTCCGTGCCCACCCACCCACTCCCGCTGAATGCACACGGTCGTCTGGTCTGAAAAAAAAGAATGTGTGTGGGTCAGATAAGATCAGCCCTAGAAGTCCCATGTCTCTTGCAATCTATTTGGTATCCTTGTGCGAACCCGCAATCTTGTCTGCCTTTGCCGCATCAATCTCCGCCGCGATGGCCTCCTTAACCTGCGCCTTGTCAGCGCCGGCCGCCTTGGCGTCTGTTTCCGCTTTGGCAGCAAGTTCCCTCTCCTCCTTCTCATCAATGTAGTCCACGTCCCGCGGCGTCGCCATGCCCTTCTTCTGGTTGCTCTCGTTCTGCTCACTCTCGTCCTCGATCAGCTCCTGCTGCTCCTTCAGCACCTCGAGCCGCAGTTTGTTGGTCGCCGCGCCCTCGGCATTGTACACCTCCAGCTCGATCTCGTGGTATAACTCCTCGGGAATCGACGACAGCACGCCGATGAGGGCGTCGATCTGGTTGTCGACGGCGCTGTCGCCGGACTGCCCGTACATGTAGGCATTGCTCAGCACGAGCAGCGTGGATGGTACGCCCTCCTTCAGTCGCAGGTCGAGCCACATCTGCAAATCCTCGCGCAGGCGCGCGGGAGAGACACCCTGGGTCCGGATACCGCGGCTCTGGCAGGCTATCTGCAGCTCAAGGACCGTCAACGAATCGACACCCTCGTAGGCGATGGCGCGGTCGTCGCGCTTGATCTGGCGCATGCGGTGGCGGATCTGGTAGCGCAGCATCTGGTCGGTGCCGAAGGTGTTGAGGTTCATGTAACGGCACATGGATACCAGCTGGGGCCGGGATAGGTTGTCGAGGGTCAGATCGTCTCTGAAAGTCTTACTGACCTTGACGACGTCCTGCTTGGTGGGCTTCTCGCCTGTGGCGCGGACCTTGCGGAAAAAGTTGGCGAATTCTTCCTTCTGGGTTGTGGCCTGAGTGATGGGCAATCCTGTCTCTTTAATCGAGGTGCGCAAGAAGTCACTGACTTCTTTCCGGAGAGCGCGAAGGTTTGTAACCTTCTTGTCCTTGGACTTCTGGTCCTCGTAGGTGCTGGGCAGCATGTTGGGGAAGAGCTTCAGAGCGACTGGCAGCAGCAGCTCTGCAAAGGGAACGATGACGAAGGGCAGGAATGGGACAAGACGAGCGAGGTCCTGTACTGTGCGCTGCAGCTGCCGGCTTTCTCTCCTCGTGAGTTCGTACCCGGCAGCCATTCTGAGGGCTAGCCTGGAGCTGATCCTGACCTCCGTAGCCAGCAGCTTGGTTCCATCCCAGTAATGTTGCAGCTCGTGCTTGATCTTTTGACCGATTGTGAGTTTCTTGTCCTTGTCCGACTTCTTCTTCTCACTCGAAGCGGCAAACGCAGCCTTCTTCTCGGCCAGGGCTGTCTCTGACTTGTCGACGGCAGCATTGGCCTTCTTCTCGGCAGCTTCCACAGCCTCAGCTTCCTTGGTCTTCGCCGTAGGTTTTGAGGCCGCCGAGTTCTCCTTGGGAAGTGGTTTCTTAGCTTCTTCTGCGTTGAACCCGGGCGGTGGGCCAGATGGAGGACCGCTTCTAGCAGTGTCTGTGCTGACGCCGCGGATAGGGATCAGGAAGGCAAGTGCGGGATTCTGGAGTTGAAGGCTTCGGGTTGTGCCAGCGAGGAGCAGCGAGTTGGCTCGCATGCTTGATCTAGGTATAGCTCGACCTGTGTGGTCATCTCTGGTCAGTCTGTGGTCCTTGCACCGTGCGCATGTCGTCGGAGGGTTGTGAGTATGCTGCTGTGGCGTGTTTAACATACCAGGCGCCACGAAAGAGTTGGCCATGACAGCCCTTCGGGCCAAACTGGCGGTTGCGCTCATGATGAAGGCGCGGGAGTGTGAAGGTGTTATGATTGGATGCGAATCGAAGACGGAGGCGACATGGGGGGAACACGATGAAAGTGATGGCAGTTGCAAAATGACTGAAGAAGTGGGAGTTGGAGTGGGCAGATGCAGAAAAGGAGCGGAATTTGGCAATGAAGAAGTGGTATGAAGTCGCAACCTGCAGTTCCAGCGTGCAGGATGAATGCGCTTGCACCTGCAACTGCAGGGCCCAAAAGAGGCGAGACCAGCAGGCCTGGGCAGGCGATTGGATTTGTTGAATGCCCACGAAGTGGAGACCTGTCGACGAGGTACCGTTTACATGGGGTTCAGGTACAAAGTGTACCTAACTTGCTACAACTCCGAGATGTCACGCCCAGTTTCATAGCCGGAGCAATGAACGCTTGTTGATTCGGTTTTAGAATTGGAAAAGTTCAATGACAGCGTCTCCACGATTCATATAGTCCTCTAGGGCACGGTAGTGGGCTAAACACTTCATGTTTTGTCCTGTCACCAAGCAACCAAGTGGGCGGACAGCCCCAAGTGTTATGCGAGGTTGTCACAGTGACTGCGAAACGAAGTATCCAAGCCCCTTGTAGTCTTGCTTCCAATTCGTTTAGAACGATCGCCGGATCTGCCGAAACCATCCTTTCGCCTTCGCATTGCTACGTTGTCGGCTTTCCGGGTTAGGGTTCTGCCAGCAAAGCGTCAAACCCTGAATCCGGCTCATCGGTCCCCGCCGTTACGGAGTCTTCATCCCGATTCCGATGCTGTTCCCTTACAGTACATACAGTATGTACCCGGCCGCTGTCGGGCCCGATATCTTGTAGGGACTTCCAGGTTCTTAGGCGAAGTGCGGACATTTCTTGAAAGCGTTGGTAATCAATGGCATATTCACATTCACAAATCACAAAGTCGATCCGGGTTGACACAGCCATGCTGGTGGACCCGGGTGCAAGGCATACGTGTTATCCTGGCCCTGGAGGTACCTAGGTAGCTTACAAACCACGGTCGAAATCGATCGTTGCACAAAATCGCCCGGTTGCTTGACGCCGAGGCACCACAGCCTCTGTTTTCTTGATATCACCATGTCGTGGCTTGCCCAGTAAGCCCACTGAGGCTGTCATCAAGTATAAGGTGGGGCAGGGGTTCCTGATGGACTTCGGGTTCGAAAGTCCACTTCTTCTGGGAATGACCCGTGGAAGGTACAGATGCCCTACATTTCTTCAGACGCGACCAATAGCTTTGCGAAAGGTAGGTAATGTGTCAGCTATCATGTAGGTCTTGCAAACTCTACCAACTTGACTCGGAAGACTGTCGTGGCAGTTTCTGATGAATGATCGCGTGCAAAATCTTCCAAGGTTAAGACTGATCATCACAATTTATACCAAGATAGAAGGCCTCCTACCTACTCAGTAGCTTCCGTAAGCACTTTGTAAAGAGATGAGACGCACAATTGTTTGTGATCTGGAGCAATTACGTGCCGACACCAGAACTCACTGACATATACGCTTAGATTCGGCCACCGTGTTGGACTTCTTCGCAGGGCGATACATTGAATCCATCCAATAGGACGAACCAGATCAAATGTGAGATTCTAGCATTTCTCTTCAAGCGGCGGTCTCGATAGCAGAGAAACGCCGCCCCAAAATTGCATTGCGCCCCATTTCGAAACCACACCGGTCCGGAAAAGTTACCATATGGCCTTGGTACCCGGACCCCAGATGAGCATAGAATAAATGTACTTATAACAAAAGGAAGATTGCTGAATAGTGTGCCATACCTCATGACGTGAAATTTGTTAGGACCCGTCGCGAACAACGACATGGAAAGTGTGAGACGAAAGTGCCGAGGTCGCTGCTCAACAATTTCGCGTAGAGCTAAGATCGCATGTGCCCGCACTAACAGTGTTCGGTATATTCTACTAGGACGGCGCGATATAAGCCACCCCGCGGTGATCTTCGGACCGGTGGGGGAGGAGCGCCAACTTTCAAGTCAAGATCCGCTAACCCGCCCGCTCCTCCTCCGCATCCCCTCCTTCTTTCCTCTTCTCTCTTTTCCCCCCAAGCACACCTATATCTCGTGTCTGCCAAATCGAATTGTCACCATGGGCACTTCCTGAACGGCCAGACCGCGCACACGACGCCCGATCCCTTTAGGGATCACCTCCCCGCATTGTCACGGGCATCTCGGGGATCCATCCCGCCAGCCAATATCATCCACGCGCCGCCAGCATCACCAACCAGCCCTTGCTCTTCGAGTCTCCAGACAAATCGGTCCTACGTCGCAACTCGATCAAGACATCTCCCAGCAGTTCCTGCCGTACCATGAGACTCAGGAGCGCCGCCCGCGTGATTCTCGTCGGGGCACCGGGGGTAGGGAAAGGAACCCAGTCGGAGCGTCTTCTTCAGCGCTTCCCCCAACTTGCTTCCATATCATCCGGAGATCTTCTTCGATGGAATGTCCGAAATAAGACCGCGCTTGGTGAGTCAAATTTGCTTCCTTTAGGCGAACAGATTCTCCTGGACTCGATCAAGTATCACAAAAACGCGTCATCGCTGACATCGTACCCCCCTTGTCCGCACAGGCATTCAAGTCGAGCACACACTCAAAGCCGGCGGCCTTGTCTCCGACAGCGTCATCCTCCGCCTGATCAGCAATGAGCTCACTAAGCGCGGCTGGTTGGGGCGTCCGCAGGTCATGACACTTAATTCGTCGGGCCTCAACTCCGAAGGCGAGCCCGCCTACCCCGGCGGCGACAACAACGCCAACGCCGAGATGGCCGCCTTCCTGTCCGGACGACCGCCTTCTGCAGCCTGCAATCACCGCCTTGCGCAGGAACCACCCTCAGACGACCCCTCGGCATCGTTCCTACTCGACGGCTTCCCGCGCACTGCCGGACAGGCGGGCCAGCTGGACGGGCTAGTGCCGATCAACCTGGCTGTGTCGATCAAGACGCCGTTTGATGTGATCTTGGAACGGATCTCCGGGCGTTGGGTGCATGAGCCGAGTGGAAGGGTGTACAACACTACGTTCAACCCGCCCAAGGTCGCGGGGCGGGACGACGTGACTGGCGAGCCGCTGGTGAAGAGGGCGGACGACGACGAGGAGACGTATCGCACGCGGTTCCGGAAGTTCCAGGAGACGAGCGAGCCGTTGCTGGAGCACTATGCTCGCAAGGGCGTGTTGGTGGAGATCGAGGGCATGTCGAGTGATGAGATCAGTCCGAAGCTGTTTGACGTGTTCGAGAAGCGATTTTGCGAGTGACGGATAGACACTGCGGCGTGTCTGGATGAAATGCAGCTGACGGGCGAGGCCTCAGATCATGCGAAAAGGTTAGGAAATTTTGTGGCGTTTTTGGAGGACCATGGGGACTAAAGTGCTTGGTCTGCCGGGACGCTTGACCGCTTGCTTGTGCTGGTATTACTGGGACTTGGCCTACTTTTGCCTTCTCTATTTCACCTAACTGATGTATACCTAGTTTAACAATGAGATGTTTGAACTGTCTCAAGGATCTGAAGCTTCCCACCCCTCAATTTGACCATGTGCATGGTGTATATATAATTATCTATACATATACACACCAATGATTTATATTATGAAGGACGCATCAACTATTATAGGAGTATGCAGTGCGAAGGATAAAGAGAATCACAGGACAGCAGGCAAGTATTTTTCCACGGAAGTGTCTGTCATTCTATTACCACTGAACTTATCAGGGTGACATCGAGTCTGCAGAGCCCCTTGAAAGCCACGTGCATGTCCTGGCTAGTGCTGCCAAAGGGGGGACATCACCTCATCAAGGTTGCACACGGTGGCTTGGGTGGTTAGACTGATTATTTTTCAGATATGTCGTTCTTCTAGAAAACCGAGTTTTCTATAACAGTGGCAACTGATGGATGCTGATCTCATTACTGCATTACCTCTTATGGGCAGAGAGGACAGTGGAATGTGTGCTGTGATTTTCTCAGCCCATAAATAAAAGAAGACGGAATTAATGTCATGAATTCTACGAAATATATTATGGAGAAGAAGCGAAGCCATGAACTGCATTCAACGCCTACTTCTGGAAGCATCTTGCATCGATAAGCAGGGTGCACCCTGTTCAGTTGACCCCCAGCGCATCCGGGGAAATCTCTTGGGCTGACTGAGGCAGGGACCCCGCCAGAGAAGCGTCACAGCGGATCGGAACACCACTATCAAAAAAATCGCGAATCAGTCGCCAACAACTTTCTTCTACGCGACAACTCACCCATCCTCGGCCTAAAATTGCTTTGCTACTACTTTTCTACCTTGAGGGACTTGAGTCTTTTGTCAGGTCTGTTGGAAAGAATCTTTTCCATCCAAATTTACTAGTTTTGGTCCTTGAACGGGTTTCTTCCCACTAAAAAGGTTGTAGCGCCGCTTGGAAAGCACGGACTGCAAGTCCTTCTTCCTTACACTTTCTTGCCTACACCAAGCCTTGCCCCACCACTTGGCTCTTTCGGGTTGGTGATAACTTCACTGTGAGTTTTCCTTTACATGCTATCTGCTCTTCCAGAGTATGATTCCTTCCACTCCTGTTATCTGCCTCTTGATTCTTCTCAAGTGCGATTCTCCCTCCCTCCCAGTCGAAGTAGGACATGCCGTTTCAGCTGTCACTAGTTCATCGCAAAGGACCTGTCACACAAGGAGCACTATAACTGACCACAATCCCAAATAGTCGCATATTCCATCTCATCCCATCGCCACCACACACCTCACACAATGTGTGGCATTCTTGGTCTCATTTTGGGCCACTGGGAGGACCAGTCCGGTCAGAACATAGCTGCCTATGATATCCACGAGGCCCTCTACTATCTCCAGCACAGAGGGCAGGATGCAGCTGGCATCGCTACTTGCAGCACTCGCGGTAGGATGTATGTTCACTAATCTTATTCTTGACTGAGTTCATGGGATTTAGCTGACAAAAGACCACAGTTACCAGTGCAAGGGCAATGGCATGGCGGCTCAGGTCTTCAAGGATGGTCAGCGCATTTTGGACCTTCCCGGCTTCATGGGAATCGGTCACTTGAGATACCCCACTGCCGGCACAAGTAAGTCCTCAAGGCTAATCACATACCAGTGCTGGTCAATGAGTTGCCATTACTAACCACATACAACTCCAGGCGCAAGTGCTGAGGCCCAGCCCTTCTACGTCAACAGCCCCTATGGCATCTGCTTCGCCCACAACGGCAACTTGGTCAATGCCCCAGAGCTCCGCGAGTTCCTTGACAAGGTCGCTCACAGGCACATCAGCAAGTCACCCACATCTCCTTATGACCCTTCTCAAGGTTTCATTGTCCCTCATCTCAATCAGCAAACGATGCCTGGCTTCAACAACCGGGTGGAGAAGTCCTCTGCCTCTAGAACCTCAACACTGAGCCCTGCCCCAGATTTTCGCTGTATATGGGGCAAAATCTTCTCTGGATCCCAGTTCCAGCCTGGTGTAATGGTTCAGGATCAGCATGACGACCCTGTCACCGCACCTGCTATGTCAAAGAGTCCCTTTCCTGGTCGTGTGTGCCGTTTCTCGATGGGCAGGACTTGCTATTGCTCCAAGAGTAGGATGGGAACACCTGTCTGGCAACAGCCTGAACACCCTGACAATATTGCCTTCCAAGCCGTGCCTTCTAATCTCAACGCTGCTAACATTCCTATCATCAAAGATACCGACTCCGACAGCGAGCTGATGCTCAACATCTTCGCCAACGAGCTGAACGAGACCGGCAAGGCCCGTGTTAACCAAGAGGACATCTTCCTCGCCCTCGAGCGCATGTACAACAGATGTCACGGTGGCTATGCCTGTGTTGCCATGATCGCTGGCTTCGGCATTCTCGGTTTCCGTGACCCCAATGGCATCCGTCCTCTCTCCTTGGGCTCACGCCCTTCCGCCGAAAACCCCGACGTTATGGACTACATGTTCGCCTCCGAGTCTGTCGCACTGAAGCAGCTCGGCTTCACCAACATCCGCGACATCCTTCCTGGCCAGGCCTGCTTCATTCAGAAGGGTTGCCAGCCTGAGTTCCGTCAAGTCCAGCCGATGAAGTCATACAGTCCCGACATCTTCGAGTACGTCTACTTTGCTCGTCCGGACGCCATCATCGATGGCATCTCGGTCAACGGCGCTCGCCAGAACATGGGCGTCACGCTTGCGAACAAGATCATCAAGACTCTTGGCCAGGAAGTTGTCGACGACATTGACGTGGTCATTCCCATTCCGGAGACCTCCATCCCCTCAGCCGCAGCTGCTGCCGAGCACTTGAAGAAGCCTTATTCCATGGGCTTCATCAAGAACCGCTACGTCTTCCGCACGTTCATCATGCCTGGCCAGAAGGCCCGGCAGAAGAGCGTCCGTCGCAAGCTTAGCGCTATGGAGACAGAGTTCAAGGGTCGCTGTGTGCTGCTGATCGACGACAGTATCGTGCGTGGGACCACCAGTCGGGAGATCGTCTCGATGGCCCGTGAGGCGGGCGCCCGCAAGGTGATCTTTGCCAGTTGCGCGCCTCCAATCACCCACCCCCACATCTAGTAAGTCTTTTGCTTTGCTCTCTCCTTGCCTCTCCGTCCTCTCTTCTCGTCATCCGTCTAGGCTCGTGCTGAACCTCCATCTCTCATCCAGCGGCATTGACCTGGCCTCGCCCTCTGAGCTCGTCGCCCACGAGCGCGATCGCTTCGCTATCGCCAAGCACATCGGCGCCGAGGAGGTCATTTACCAGGATCTGGACGATCTCAAGTCCTGCTGTGCGTCACTGTCGCCTCGTGAGAACCAAGACTTCGAGGTCGGCGTGTTCTGCGGCAAGTACATCACCCCCGTGCCGGAGGGTTACTTCGAGCACCTTGAGGACCTGCGTGGCGAGGCACGCGCCTCGGCGCCTGCTGCTGGCGCCTCGACGCTGGCGGCCAACAGTGGTGTGGTGGCCACGAATGTGTCCGATAGCGATGCTTCAAAGGCGGCTTCGATGCAGCCATTGCGCAGTCCAGCTGCTCGCGAGGATATCAGGTATGTATTCGTCGGCTTGGATTTACTGTGGGAATTGCGGTTTCTGTTGCTAACAAACGTAGCATGCACAACATCGCCAACGATACCAACAGCCGTTAGAATCTTTCAGCAGCTTCTTGCTAGACTGCTCTCAAGACTATTAGACTGCTGTTGCCTTTGCTCTGAAATTGGAGCACACCTGGAGAGAGATTTTCCGAGTTACAGCTCACTTCGTTTCCTTCTTGATCACACGTGGTGGACATATCCCAAAGCTGACGAATACTTCTGACTCTTTCTAAGGACCATGCCGGTCACACTCCTTTGCACAAGCATATCAGATGGAGACCATAGTCGGGAAGGATCTCCGATCGTCCTGGTGTGCGAAGAGAAGGTCACACGCTTCTGGGAGATCACCTCGCCAGCTAGAACTGTTGGACACCAATAGGCAAAGGCTGTCCTGGTCGGTTGGGTTCGATCATTCTGCTTCGTAATGATGCATTTGCATGGGAAGGTTCGGTCGCATGAATTGTTCACTGCTCAAGCGGATACAGAAAATGGACTTTCGGGAGTTGGGGACATGATCTTTCTGTAGAAGAACCTTAGACGGCCTTCAATGCCATGTATTCGAATCACCATGAGCTACATGGTCGCTGTACCATTGATCACCTGGGCAAACCATTGCCCAGATCTGGATTCTGTGAATGCTAGTAGTGTGTGACATACTTCAACGATTTTAGTCACGGATCCAGCAAAACATCTCGAAACTCCACGAAGCATCTTGAACATACTGCCTTGAGTCCGTTTCACTATTAACCTAATTCTGATATATAACTCCTGGCAGCACATCACCTGAAAATGAACCAGATCACATATTTATCAACCATAGAAATACCAAGGCGATCTCTCAGCAAGATCAATAATGAGACTCTACACAAATTTTCTCCTCGCCGTTGCCCTCCTTGCCACCACCACAGCTTCATCAGTCCCACCAGCCCTCGACAAGTATAACCCACTCTCCATCTCCCATTTTCCATCCCCCTCTCTACCGCCCATGCAAGAACCACCCTGTAAATCCTATCCGTCAAGAGACTCCTCCTGCTCCCGCCTGACGGGATGGATCTTCCAAGACGACGGCTCCTACTTCCCCGCCCGCCAGCGCTCGTCCGCCTTCTCCCTCAACCTCACCACCCCGTCCCCTTCCTCATTCAACATGTCCTACTACCTTGCCCTCGCCGCCCACCACTTCCAGCCCCAGGCACGAGAATACGGCTACTGGGACATTTACTACTCGTGCGATAATAGTCAGTCCCAGCTACCCGCTTTTCTGTACGGGCCGACGGATGGGTGCGTGTTCGGGATTCACGGTATAGAGGGGCACAAGCAGGGGGATGTGGTGGGATTTGTGAGGGCTGCCGTGGCGTTTGCGGAAGGGGAAGGGTGAGCAGCGGAGAGTGTGGAGGGGAGGACGAAGTGTAATGGGACGGGGGGGAGGGGGCATAATGAAGAGGCGGGGGGACAGACGGTTGTGTGGTGGGTTGGAAGTTGCGGAGGAGGGGGGACCAAGGGGTTGTTGAAAGAGCTGGGGTGCTTATTACCGTTGATGCTTGGTGTGATGGGCTGGTGGCAGCTTGTGATGCTCTAGTAATATATTCAACAAGCACCGTAAATACTTAGAGATGCTGGACATGGGCGGTTAAATGTGAAGGAATGACACTTGAGTAGACCGGTCATTGGCGCGGTGGTCACGAACGAAGTTCACGTTCCAGGTTTAGAGTAGGACGTCTACGGTAGAAGTCTTGCAGTTGCCAATTGAAATGCTGCGCCATACCTCTTTTGCGACGCGAATCTACACTAATTGAAGAGGCTCTATGCATACCAACTTCGCGAACATCGTGGGTCCGGTGAGTCTTCTAGAGCCTATTGTCGAGTACAATTCCCAAGCTCCCTGGTCTTGACATGCTGTATTAAGCTGTGACAACAGAGATGTGTCCTGCTGTCAAAATGGTATAAATAATGTGGAATATGCATGGCGGGCACCCGGGCGCACACAGCAAGTACCATTCTCCATAGCACCTAAGTAAAAGGTAATACATAGAGCTCTTCCATCTGCCTACGAAGAAAGTCGAATAATAGAGACAATGTAATTCGACTACCTGATGCCTGAGAGTCCTCTGCATAACGCCTTGCTAATTCAACGATACCGCAGAACCAATGCCGTGCTCTCAAACTCAAACGTCCTCTTCATCCTTGCAGGAGAGAAATGCTCCTTTTCGTAGCGTCCCTGCGGGGATGTACCAGGCACCTATCAAGTACTTATACATAGTAACTACTTATTCGGTAGGAACACCGCATGGGCTCCCAACAAGAGGGTGCCACAGTATGGTACTTTCATCGCCCGATATCATTCATGCCACCTTGTGCGAGTTTCCTCGCCAACGTATAGGCCATGCGATAAACGGCCATGCCCCCGCCCATCACTATAAAAGTGAGAACTCGCAACGCGCTCTCTTCCGCGCATTCCCAAGCCTTCAGAGTAATCCACCTTGGCGACGACGACGAGGAACCTACTTCTTCGTCCATTCCTCTTGGTAGTGGCTCCACTCCGGAATCTCGCTGATCTTGACCCACATATACTTCTCGAGTCGTTGGGCCATCTTCGTATATGGCGTTCCCTCGCTGTTGTACTGACGGCAGTTCTTGTAGATGAGCATAGCATCCTTGATGAAGTCCTCGGGCTTCGGATACTGGTCCATCTCGAGTTTCTGCTCCATCGTGGCGAGGTCCATGGGTTCCTTGATGACGTCGTAGTAGTCCTGGACTTCATCCCTGTTGACAGGCGCCAGGAACGGCCACGCAGCCTGGTGGTTCTGCATGGCGTTGAGCAGGTGCAGCAGCTGGTTGTAATTAGCACCCCGGCGGGGCTGGCGCGCGAGCTCGTCCATCTCAGGCGACCAGCCCGAGTTCTTGATGGCCTCGATCTTCATGGGGTCGATGGGCGTCACGTTGCCATTCTTCCACTGCTTAGGGGGTTGATGGACGACGTGGGACTTCGATATCGCTCGGATCTTGGCCAAGACGGTCTCCCTCTGCTTAAGAAGCATACGACCGCTCTCGAGGTACCGCATCCGAGGGAGCATGGAGCACTGCATTATCGTGCCACCTTCATAGTCCTTGATGTAGCCCATCCACACGGATTTCTCGAGAGTGATTTCCTTGGTGAAGCCCTGCTTCTTGAAGTAGCCAATGGCATAGTTGTCGGCGTACGTGAGGAAGTGCATTACGGGAGACGTCGCCTTGACGTAGTCTTTGAGATGAGCCATGAGGTGGGCGCCGTAGCCCTTGACCTGCTGATCCGAGGAGATGGCGCAAAAGACAATCTCGGCGAATTTGCGGTCCTTGAAGGGGCGGAAGGTGATACCGCCAACGACCTCAAGAGGATACTTGACGATTGCTATCGACAAGTGGGTTCGGTCATAGACCAGACGCGCAATGTAGTCTTTTGGCATTTTCGGCAGCTGCTTCTGAAATATGCACTTGAGGTCGGTCAGGATGATGAGACTTTCGCGCTCATCGTCGTTGTTCACCACGCGGAACTGGATAACACCATCGCGCTCTTCTTGGACAGCGGGCTATAACAGAGTCAGCTTGTACGATTAGTCCAGTGTTGGAACGGGATGATTTTACCTTCTCAGGGAATGGGATGCGAGGCACCACCGGCGCAGTTTCAGAGGCAGCAGGTTCAGGGTTTGTAGGCTCATCATGCTTCACACGTTTTGGAGCAGGCGATGTCTCCAAGTCCTCATCCGCCTTGCGCTTGCCGTCACGTTTGATAGCAGCGGGAATCTCGGGCTCCTCGCTTGCCTTTCGCTTGCCCTCACGCTTCGGCGCAGCTGTGACCTCGGCGTCGTCAATTGGCTTGCCTTTGCCCTCTGACATGCGGATTAGCTTATTTGTTCCCATGTAAGATTTTGCTGTTGACTTACTATCTTGGTTCATCTTGTGAGAGGAGCTTGGTCGAATGTCGGTGGAAGAGGAAGAGGAAGAGCTGGAAGAGGGAGAGGCGGAGACACTCAGTGTCTTTAGGGACAGGAGTATCTCCGAATATACAGCTGTTTCACTGTCGCCAGCAGGTGCGTCCACAGAACTGGAAACCTCGGCAGTCGCAGAGTCGCCTAGCTCGTGTGCGATAGGATTATGGAGGGCTTGCTCGTTGCTGACGGCCTCGGATGATGAGGGACCTGCGAGAGCACCGGAAACCTCTAGTGTGGGACTAGATAAGTTGTTGGTCTCGTGGGGTTCTTCGTGCTTTTCGCCGCCACTGAGATTGCCAGGTTCAACAATGTCGCGGGAGGCGTTTGCGACTTCGGGTAGAGGACCTTGGACGGCACCGGGAATGCCTGAATCAGGACTCGCCCAGCCAGTGGCCTCGCTGGGACCTCGGTGGTTTACGCCGCCACGTTTGCCTCGCTTCTTTTTCGTCTTTGACTGCTCAGACTTGTCTGCTTCTCCAAAGGCTGGAGGAGTTGTAAGAAGAGTGTCCGAGGAAGGTTCGGGTTGTGAAGGCTGGACCCGAGATGGCACGATCGGCTGGCTAGCCAAAGCAAAACTGCCTTGACCGGAGTGGTTATCGGGTGCCCGAAAACGGGAGCTAGTATGGACAGCGCGTCCTGAATCACGAGAAGCGGCTTGGGTTCGTGGAGGGGCGTATGATGGTGCTCCACGATCGCCAGTAGGTGGAATGTGGTATGATGCTACCGTGGGCACACCGCCAGTAGAAGATCTTGGAAGTCCGTAAGTTGTTGGTACTTGCGTGACACCAGCGAGTGGCTGTCCGTATGATGTTGCCGGAGGCACAACAGTAGCAGAAGACCTTGAAGGTCCGTACGTTGACGCCTGAGTGCCAGCAGTTTGACTGCTGTATGAAGCTACGGGAGGCACAACACCGACAAAAGATCTTGGAAATCCGTACGTTGGCACTTGCGAGGCACCAGTGGATGGAGCGGCGTATGAGATTACTGGAGCCACACCACCAATAGAAGATCTTGGAATTCCGTACGTTGGCACTTGAGAGCCAGAGGGAGCGCCGTGCGTATACTGAGAAGGGACCTGATATGGATTGTTCGCGGAATTTGAGGCGCCAGGAATGTAGCCTTGAGTCTGCTGAGCTGCGTGGTAGCGGTTGGTGGTCACCTGGCCTCCGAATGGGTACGTGGGAGGAGCGGCTGGCTGTGGTGTGTAGCCACCGACGTAGTTACCAGGAGGGGGAGGGAGGTAGCTACGTGCAGGGTTGTAGACTGGATTTTGAGCAGGCTGCGGAGCTTGGGCCTGAGGAGGTGGAGGGCGAGCAGGTAGAGGGTGAGGCTGAGGCTGGATGGGAGGTTGAGTTCCTGAAGTGGATGGCCGAGGCGCGATTGGGCGCAAGTCCTGCACTGGCACTGAACGATGAGTCCGAGGCAATGATCCGCGAGGCCGACGTTCAGGTTGAGATGATCGAGCAGGTTGCGCTTGAGATTGAGGTTGAGCCGAAGCCTGGGCCGGTGCCTGTGCGCCTTGCTCTTGCTGTGCGCGCCGTTCACGCTCGTGTCGTTGCCGCTCGCGTGCGATGAAGTCTTGAAACAAGCGGGCGTTCTTTTCGTTGGACCGTTGTGGAGGTTGAAACGGGGGCACAGGTTGCGCTTGAGGTTGCGGTTGAGCTGAAGCTTGAGCTTGAGCTCCTTGTTCTTGAGCTCCTTGTTCTTGTTGTGCGCGCCGTTCACGCTCGTGTCGTTGTCGCTCGCTTCTGAGGAAATCTTGGAACAAGCGGGCGTTCTCTTCGTTCGACCAATGTTGGGGTTGCTGATTTCCTGACGGGCCTTGCGATCCGGGGAAGGACGGTGGAGGCGGGCCCGACATCTTGAATGGAGGCGCGGCGGCGCGGGTAACAGTGGAAGCTGGTCCGTGCACCTCCTTAGCGCCACTCAAAGTGTCTTAGCGCGTGAAGTGCGGGCAAGGATCAATGAGCTGGAGCAAGGGGAAATGTAAGGGACAGGGGCCTGGGGCCAAGTAGCTGCCACCTGTTGCTTGGGTGGTGGTGGTGGTGATAGTTTGTGGTTCCTGAACAAGCAAAACCTCACAATTGGTGTTTGTGGAAAGAAGGGAATTTTCCACTGCTGCTCTGCCACTAAGAAAAAGACAGCCCTCAATTGAAGCCATCGACACGTTCTCCTGCTTCCCAATCCAAGTCACACCCCCAGCCATCCCCACCAAGCGACTAAGCACAATCCGAGCAACAAGATCCTCGCATCCCAATGGATTCCAAGCTTGTCGAGGTCTGGCAAACCGCTGCTGCGACTCCGTTCCTCCCTACTATCGGCAAGAACTCGCAGCTTCTGGTCGCCTTATCCCTCCTCGCTCTGTTCTTCGCTCTGTTCGGCGGCTTCTCGTTGAGTAAGTACAAGATCAATTGGCCGTTCTCTCCAGCTGACACTAATAACCCTCGCTCTCTAGACCGATCTATCGTGAACTTGCCCGTCTACGGTATCCCGGCCTGTTTGGCCTTCGCGTACGTCTGCCTAACCCCAACCCCGCGACTCTTCCTCTTGTCTAATTTATGTTCACTGTCAGGTACGGCACCGTCTACTTGTTCTGCGCGGTCGGCGTCTACGTCTAAAGCCCGACAACGACGTCCCAACGAGATACCCAGAAGCCGCGAGGTTGTTGCGAAGAGGAACGGACAACTTTCGGGGCGGCTGTACGATAGCAACAGCAACATAAACCAAACCCTCTTCTATTATCCTGATTTCCTGATAACTGTCCGTCCGTGTATGCGCGCCATTTTCTTTTCCGCTTCGCAGACCAAACCTCGAACATCCCACCTACGAACATCATGGCGCCTCCAAATGGCACCCAGGCTGGACCCGTCTTTCGCGCGGTCGCCAGCTCCACGAGACCCATTCAGCAGTTGTTAAAGTGCATTACCTTCACCAACAAAGTCCACGTCGAGATCGGAGAGGATAATATCAAGTTTGCGGCCGACCAGTCTCGCGTCATGCAAGGTGGGTCGCGTCTTGTACGCACGCGTGGACACGCACTCTCTGACATGTGATTGACTGACTGACTGAACCGACAAATAGGCGTCGCAAGCTTGAGCAAGTCTCTCTTTACCAACTACACGCTCAATCTCCCTCCCAGCGACGACGAAACCACCGAACCAACCCTCCCCAGCTTCCAAATTTCCCTCCCCGCCCTCCTCGAAACACTCCAAATCTTCGGCGCGTCTGACGCCGCCGCTCGCCAAGCCAAGGCCGAAGCCGACCCATACCGCAGCAACCTGCGCAACTACCGCCCCGAGGCCTTCAGCGCGCAGACGCTCGGCATGACGGGCACCTGTGTGCTCAGCTACAGCGGCGAGGGCCACCCCTTCAGCGTGCTTCTCGAGGAGGCTGGCGTCAATACCACGTGCAACCTCACCACGTACCTGCCCGAGGCGCCCGAGGACATCCCCTTTGACCGCGACGACGTCGCCTTCAAGATCATCATGCAGTCGCGCTGGCTACTCGACGCCCTGACCGAGATGGCCCACGCGAGCCCCACGCGCCTGACCCTCCTCGCGTGCAAGCAGGCGCCCTATCTGCGGCTTTCGTGCTCGGGCCCGCTGGGTGGATCTAGTGTGGACTTCGCTAAGGGCCGGGACTTGCTTGAGACATTCAGCGTGCGCGAGAAGTGGGTGCAGAGTTTCAAGTTCGAGATGGTCAAGGCGGCCATTGACGCGATGCGCATCTCGAGCAAGGTCAGCATTCGTGGGGATGGACAGGGTGTCCTGAGTCTCCAATTTTTGGTGAGCAATGAGAGTGGCGGTATGGACTTCTTGCTGTTCTCCTTCGTGCCATATGTGGAGCATGACAGTGATGAGGAAGGTGAGGAGGATGGTGAGAATCTAGAGGGCGACGAGGAGGGTGAAGAGGAGACTTGAAACTTGCGTGCATTGTCATTATGGTGGTTCAAGCTGCTCTCGACGCTCAAAAGGATGATGGTATTGAGATTTCTACGGCGCAGGCTGACTGTCTGCGTGCTACTTCGGGCGGTCAAACCGACAATGATGCAACATATCGCAGTCTAGCTTCTAGCCTTTTTTTTACTGGGCGCGTGAACATACAGGTGATGATCAATTCTTGTACCGGCGAGAACAATCTCCTCACAGGTCTGTCTAAGCGACAAGCTTCTTGTCGAGGTCTATAGAGCTACTCCACTGTCCTTTTGTTCGACGGCTGCGTACTGGGTGCGCAAACTTGCCACCGGGCGTTGAAGGAGACTCTATTAACGGCATCTGCTTTGACAACGCGCCGCGGAATTGCTTAGCTTGCAAGATCCTTCAGAGATCCTGACGCACACGACACCACTACCATCTGGCTTTTGTCACATTCACTTATCAACTGTAACGCGGCACTCATCAATCCTCCCAACCGCTCAACCAGGACCAAGAGTTCGAGAAAAGATTGCCACCTCCGAAACACAAATCACTTAGCAGCGCAGAAAAGCTACCCATTTCTATCTTTATTCCGGGCCCGGTCCAGGCCGACCCCGTGGCGGCCTGGTGTGGGATGATGGCCGTGAGGCTCAGCAACGGCCCTGAACGGCCAGCTCTCGCCGTTGATTGGCCTACGCTTTTTGCGTGAGGAAGCCAAATACACCTATGTAGATAAGGCTGCTGAGGGAGGTGCCAAGGCGATGCTGGAGGGCGGCGGTCAGCGTCGCTTTCTCACACACCGCACACATTCTGAGCACCCGCTGCGTCCACCCACGCCACGTCAGCATCGATCGCCATAGCCTCTCCCCGATTGGATATGGTGAGAAGAGATTGCATGGAATCGGCGCTTTCTTCTTGGTTTCAATATGTTGTGGGTTGTGTCAAAAGGTATGCCTCGCTGGAAGGTCTTTCGTGGGCAATGCCCGCGGGAAGGATCAAGATGGCTTGAACATTATGTCTGCCTAATTGATATGGCTGAAAACGGATTCTCAAGTTGCACGAACGCCATTAGGTTGCCGGTCTGTCAGTGCAGAGAATATGCCTTGTGGTTTCACTCAAAGTAGGTGACTATAATCGTATACCAGGCTACGGGTTTGGTTTTCCGGGTATAAAGTCTGACATGATTAGGGATACATACGCTACAACATGGTGTAACATGCACACTCTCTAGCAGCTCGGATGACTGGACGATATCGGCTGTGTGCAGATGCAGAAGAGCCGCAGTACACATTCAGTATAGCCTTGAGCGTCGAGACAGAAACAATTCCCCGAAACACTATGTCCCGTCAGCTTACTATCTCAAAGCCACAGTGGCATCCTCACAAAGATAGCCGAGATGGGTTGGTGGTTGCAAGATCTTGGACCGGGTCTCAAACGGGTCGTGGTGGCCAGATATCGCGAGACCTGAGTCGCGTGACCTGAACAAATGGAGCTTGACAAAGCCCCAAAACCCTTTCCCAGATGCTCGGTGTGTGATCACGCACTGGAGAGGTCGCATTTGAGGTGGCTGGATGTATATATGTCTCAGGTGCCTGTGAAGCATCCTGCATGCATGCATGGCCGCGGAGTGGCGCCCAAGACAGTCATGCAGGTGCTTTTCTTGTATACTGCGCACAAAAAGCCGACGCCACTATGCAACATGTGCCGTGAATATGACAGCCTCTCCGTCAGCATGCGCAGATCGTGGTGCGTCCGAATTTGAGGACCTGCATTCAAAGGGAGGTCTAGTATCCTTTGGACATGCAATGACTGCGCCTGCATATCGATCCTGCTGCCACTGAGGGTCTGCAGCTCAGGCGGCCACAAGTGGTGGCCCTTGGATGCGGCCACTGCAAGGTCCCTGAGGAACGGCCCGGCTTGAAACGAAACAAAGCCGAAGACATCAAACTTGAAGTCTCAAGTATGTCGGCCCGAAGTCTAGGAGATGGGAGAGCACCGCGACATACCCAACCGACCTGCTGGAAATGCCCAAAATATTGGACACGGTCCTTGGCGCATTTCCAACGCACTTGAGTTGTAAGACGTGCCCGGGCTGTAGTAATCTCAAGAGGTCCAGTCCATCTGCGGGCTGATTCATGCTATAGTCTCTCGGCTCAACAATTTGAACAAACATCGTATGATACGATGGTGGTTGGGCCGTATCTGTTGGGGACTGTCGGCACATGCACGTGCAGAAGCACTGTGCAGAAGGTGTCTCGGCGTAAGTATTGCCGATAATCGTTGCCGTCCTTATCTGTTCGATGTTGGCCCACGAACTTCTGTGTTGAGCCAGGATCGTGAAGCTAGTAGTGGCGAGTGAGGGGAGAACCACACCTACACGACGTGCCGGCAGGATGGGCTCGAGGGAATTGGCCGCTCCAGCAGCCGCTAATGGAAGATGCCCGGGTCCACTAGGGACCCTTCCAGAGCGTGAAGATCCTGCTGTGCCAGAACCAACAGGAAGCCTAGCAATTCCAAGGATGATCTCCAGATCCCAAGAGTCCAGACGGGACTGGTGACCAGGAAGAAAGATAGAACGGATAGTCGCTCACGCCCTCGTGATGCTCATATTGGGTAGTCGAATAGAACGAAATTGTACTGAGCAGCATGCATTTTTAGAAGCAAGTGAGTTGGACCAGACACCAGTTCAGATTGTGAGCATCATTGATACCGGCCATGGTGCAGAGCATCCTTCACGCCTTGTAGATGGCGTTGACTGTTAGCAGCCTTTGGACCGATTGAGTAACAGTGGATACAAGGCGAAGTTCTTCGAGCCGTTGTAAGGGGTGACCCGTTGAGATTGATACGACCATCTTTCAAGGGTCCAAGCCATAATTTGGCGAGGTTGGCTGATCTCACTGTTGGATCTGGAAGTGATAACATTTTGAAGTGGAGCTTCCAAGGTTGAAGCCTGAGATGATCCAAATTTGGAAGCCATTGCCGCGGGAAGGAGCCATCTAGCGCCGTCTAGCGCGATTAGCGCTACGCATGGAGTTCTGAAAGACCCCGGCCCCAGTAAGATCTAGCGGGCCGGGACGGGAACGTTGAACGCTTTGTTCAACGTGGTCACGGTGCTGTTACCGCAGTCCGCGGGAGTTGGCCAGTGGGTGCTAACACTTGGCGAGCTTCCTTCACTTTCCAGAGTCCACTGGCAAGACTCGATGGGAATGGAACAATCCACAATTGTGCATATCAACTTCCGGTAGTTTCCTTGGGGAGTCTTTGTTTTCTGCATGACACGTTGCATTGCTCCTTTCCAGCTTTTCCATCTATTACTTGCAGATGCAAGAGATACACGAACCGACGGCTCGGTCGTCGAGCACAAGGACTGCTGTCGCCATCTTCAACAACCGTGATGACCTGTCACTTTTGACCCCTGGAAAGCAGATCACCACATGACAATTCCTTTGTTCGGACCACCAGGAACGATGCAGAAGACGCAAGCCCCGAGCATGGTTGACTTACCACATGCCGTGGCTCCATACTCCGCGTTGAGCTTGCAAAAAGCCCGCACTGGAAGACTCGAAGCACAGAATCCACTTCCACTTCAAGAGGATTGAAGCCGGCATTGTGGCTTTGAAGGTACACACTGGCGGCCACGAATGCGGCCGCGTGGACGGTCCCGCGTCCCAAGTCTCTCGGAGACTTGTCAGAATTCCGACTTGATCTCCTAGCAAGCGGTCCAATTTGTCTGAAGAACCTATGACACTCGCCGAGTTGGATTTTTCCTTCGCAGGTCCTGCCGCGCTGCAAGCGGGACGGCAGACGCCGTACTTTGTGCAGGCGCCGAGAGCCAACATCTTGGGGCTCTTGAATTCCGCCAACATCCGTGTTACTGTACCGGTAATTTTAAGCGATGCCAGTCAATGCGCCGGTCATGCCGATCCTCGAAAGATGCCCATTGCCAACAGCATTTGTCATTATGAAGATAGGCCAGTCTCACCACTAGCCTGCACACATGATCATGGCTTTAATTGGACTGTACCTGCACAGCACCAGGAGTCAGGGCCCAGCACGGGGCGATATTCGATCCAGTATTCGCCTCTCTGCCCCCAATGTTGTGGGCTGAGACCTCAGGCACTCTTTTCATGAAGGGTCGGGGGCTAAGAACAAGTGGATACCTGCACCTGCGCTTGGGGTCCTCGTCACGACTTCATATCATTTTGATCAAGCTCGACAACGTCCCAGACCACCAACGAGCTGCAACGGAATAATTCGAGCCGCATGACACTGCCCAACAGGGCCGAGACCAGACCCGAAGCGCGCATCCGTAGCATCAGGCCCATAAACCGGACAAGTGTGCGGCACGGCGTCGTTTCGATACTGTCCACGATGATCAGAGTGATACCTTGGGGCGGCGAAGAACCTGGTCAGCGTCTAGGCTCTGCAGCCCTACGTGTGCAAACACAGCAAAGTCTGCCAAGCTGCTGCAGAGGCTCACAACTTAAAGTAGGTGACGACCTTGTGGCATTTTCTTGTGCATGATGTTGGTGAGAGACTAGAACTGTCTGCTGTCTATTTATGCCATTCACGCCTTGCATTTATTAAATGTTGCGTAGGCCAAGTTTTCGGTTCGATTTTTCAGAGTCAGTGGCCTGTCCCGACTCCCCCGAGTTTGAGAGATTCCGCCTGGAATTTCTCCCCACAAACTCCTCCACAATCGGGCGCGCGCACTATGTCCACTCCATCCATACTGTACCGTGATGGTAGAGCGAGATGCGACAATAGTTTCAAGATGATGCTTATCTGAATTGCGTGCTTTTGCAATTTGACGGTGCCGCCTTGCAAAATCTGGCACATCTCGCGATTCTGTCCTGCAGGCTGCAGATGACCAGACCAGCTACCGTACACGGTATACCGAGCGAGTGATTGTGGCTTGTTCCTACTGAATCATTATGCAAGCCGTCTTCACAATCAGATGTTTATGGCTGCCTTGCAGCCTCGAGGATGAGTCCTCAATTTCGGTTACGAAGTCGATGACCTCGATCCAGCTTACTCGTGCCGGCTTCAAGACATTTTGCTGGCTGGGTAGGCAGGTAGGTAGTGAGTGCGATTGCATCATGGCATGCGAAGTCAAAAATGGAATGACTGAAGCGCATCAACGATTCAACATACTCTATCTAGAACACCACAAGCTGGGCAGCGGAGTATTTATATTTGCCTCTCTTCTTCTTCCCATGACGGGGCTATATCTGCACCAAATGTGGGGTCGAATTTCCCTTGACAGACCGCTATAGAAGGCCGGCCTTGATAAAAATACACAAAAAGCTTTGGTGGGGCGGAAGCGACAGGCCTTGCGCCTCCTTCTGGCTGTCCACTGCGTACCAAGCCACCATGCAGGGTGCTTTACTCGGTTCGTTCCGACAGTACCACAGCACACATGATTACTATGAACGCCCTGAGCAGGGGTCAGTTTACACCCCTGCCATGTCATCTGTCATGACTTTCCTCGTTCACGCCAGGGAGAAGTGGCCATCTATTTTTCCTGCCCCCGTTTCGATTGAGGTCGAGACAACGCCAGCCTTCTTCACCAGCAAGTGCTGCCTTGCGCGAGGTATGTTTGCTGAACTTGAGCTGTTGGCTGCGACGAGTGTGCGCTATCGCTCGTCCAACTGGCACTAAGATGGAATGTTGAACAAAGTCCTTGTTTGAGAGATGGCACTCGACTGGAGCACAAAGTTCAACCGACTGGAGCACAAACTTCAACCGTGCCTCAATGCAAACCAGAAGTGGGTATTCGCTTCCGAGCTGAGCTCTCCCACCGACCCCAGATGCGCAGGTCCGCATCGCCGGGTCGGTAGGTGGCCGGCGGCCGTGTCCCCTTTCACCCTTGCACCTCACACATCTGCAAGCCCGCCGCCATGCAACGTCAGAAAGAGTAAGGCTACACACATATTCTCTTTTTGGCATGGTGTAAAAGCGACAAGCATCCCTCGCACCCTCCATCTTCCTTCCTTCTGACCTGTCTCCGCACTCTGCTTTTTCCTAACACACCCCCATACTAGTACAATAGGAAACCCTGGCATATTTGCATGATCACCGCAAACCTTATGGGTTGACGTGATCCTCTGAACAACCCAATTTCCTCTATCTTTCGCATCATCCACATCTCCGCATGCCATCGACAAGAACAGCGCCGTGACAGCGACGAGGCCGTCTTGAAGTGAGAGGATGTCTCACCGCGCGAGCTTCAACATCCGCAAGCTCATCAAGACATGGCCGGACAACGACGACAACAGCGAGACAGGCGAGTTCGAGTGCTCCAGCGCCCGGACAATCCGCATGGAGTATGAGCTGGAGCAGTACCAGACGCAAAACACGCACCAGAAAGCTCATCATGAGAGCCACAGACACCGGTCATGGATGAGCAGCGCGGGCTCGGCACCAAAGACGACAAAGTCCAGCCATAGGATTGTCCCGAAGCCCAACATTGTGGCCACCTCCGGTCAACGACCAACAGGCGCTGCGGTGGCGAGGCGGCCAAGTTCGAGCCGTAGGATTTCCATGCCTCTGACCTCCTCCCAGCAACCCAGTCGTGTAAGCCCTGCGACACCTCTGCGGCCTTCACAAGAGTCTGTATCCTCGCGCCGTGCTGGTGGTGTCTTCATCACGCAAGAGTCTCAACAACCTCACATTGCACAAGCGCGACGACCTTCCAGAGCCGCAGGTATTCCTAGCCCTCACTTCTCACAAGTCGAGTGGGAGATCCGGAATGGCCCATCATCGGCGCCATTGAGCCAAGAGCCATCGCCCAGAGTTAAAAATACGCGATACTTTCCAGTGAGGGGAACGCGACCTCGTGGCCAAAGCATGTCATCCGCCCGACACCCATCACCAACATTACCGGCCAATTCTCGGTCCCACGAATTCTCACAAGCACCCATCATCACCATGACTTCCGCCAATACCGCCACCAACTGCTCCAACAGATCCTCGTACGTCATGGACGGGTTCATTCAACAGAAGCCTTCTGCCTTCGCCCACGGACAGCCGAGTCCGCCACTGGAGCCAGATGAGTTCCTGACCGGCGTCGTCGACAGCAGCGGCATCCTCCGCGAGATGCCGTCCGTTTCCACCCTGTCGCTGAACAGCGAAAACCTTTGGTTCGATGAGGACAGCAACCAGGTGTATGATGTGTCTGATAACGTCCAGCAACTGATCCGAGAGACCGATGAGGCCTTCAAAGCCGTCAGCTCCGCTCTGAACCAAGCGAGAATGTTTCCACATTCACCACCACCATCGATGGAGAATCTCAAGTCTCCCCTGCAACACCTGCAACACGCATCGCAGTTGTTGCATGAACAAGCAGCGACGGCCAAGCCCAGCCCCACTCATAAAAGCCAAATAGAGACGGCCTCGCCAATTTCCCCGACACCAGCGCCTGGCGCTGGGCGCGGCTCGGTTGCGCCTCGCTCTCGCAAGGCCAGCAAGTCTGACACGTTTCTGTCAACCAAAGCATCCAATACCCTGAAAGCTCCCGTCATTGTTGCAAACTCCATTGCAAAGCCAAAGAAGGGACCAAAGTCGCCGACGCCCACACCCCCACCCAAGGCTATGGTTAGTGTGCCACGCGAGTCATCCACGCCCGCCAAAGTCCAGGCCCGGGGAACTGTGGGACACAAGCACGGACATCACCATTCCGTCCACAAGTCAATTACCAAGCAAGTCACAGACAAGCTTTTCGAAGGGCGCTCAGGCCGCTTTGGCTTTCTCAAGATCGAGGCCGATGAGGTGGTGACGTCCGAGCAAATCGAGGAGTTCCGGCGGAAGCGGCTTGCGAATGAGGCCGCTGAAGCGGCGAAGAGTACCGAAGCCTTGGACATTGTCGCAGATGCAGTTGCAGACCAGAGTTCCAGTGATGCCGACATCGACCCATACGGGCCGCTTGACCTGCCGCCCAGGATTGGGCACGCGGCCATCAATGCGTTGTCTCCTGTCATTGAGGTCGCCACGCCCGACTTCTTTGAACTCAACAAAGCCGTTATGGGAGACTTGCCTATTTTAGCCACAAAGGACTCGAAAAGAGTATGTCAAGACCCGCTCGTCACGCCGCCGCCGACGCCTCCACAACAACCTTCCGACACGGTCTCCGAAGACGAAGAATCCATGAACCTGAAGAACCTGGGTTCATCGAAATTGGCACAGAGACGGCCGGCACACAAGCGCTCTGGGTCATCCGTGTCTCACATCGCCTTGCTGCCAACGATCCCCGAGGTCAAGATCAAGTCTCCTCTGGCTTGGGACGCCTCCCGGATAAGCGGAAGCCAAAGCCCCGAGCAGCATCGTCAACGCACCCCAACACCTACCGATGCCAATGGAGATCCCTATTTTGAAGAAGACGAGGAGCACATGTTCTTCCGGTCCAACCCCGTGTCCGCCACCATACCCACCTTCCAGCACGGGCGCATCCGGCTCGCCAAAGCAGACCTCGTCAACGCCGGCACCATCAACTCCCTCGAGTCCAAGCTGCTGCTGAGCTCGCCCGACGAGACCCTCGACTGGACCGCCTTCCAGATGGCCATTCTCGGCGGTGCAGGCGATCTCTTCAGCGACCCGGACAACTTCCTTTCGCGCGACGCGCAAGAGGAGATGGTCGACGACCTCTGCGACTGGCTCGAGGACCTCGAGTACACCAACAGCGACCTCGGCGCGCTCATCACCACCTACCCACCGCGCAAGACCAGCGTCGCCCATCCCCTACCCCGCACCCCGACCAACCTCGTCACGCCGGGCTCCGTCAACCGGTCCTTCCACGA
The DNA here is from genome assembly GCA_003671545.1 of Ophiognomonia clavigignenti-juglandacearum. Lineage (NCBI taxonomy): Eukaryota > Fungi > Ascomycota > Sordariomycetes > Diaporthales > Gnomoniaceae > Ophiognomonia > Ophiognomonia clavigignenti-juglandacearum. The sequence goes on along the minus strand of PYFS01004888.1, from coordinate 29,500 downwards.
CCCGACGCAGCACCACCACGCCTACCGCAACAAGTCGCACAGCAATGCCTCCTCCTCGTCAAGCCTCGGCTCGGGGCTCACGCGGTCCGGCGACAGCCCGGACCACAGCATCCCGATCGCGGTCGAGGCCGAGCACCCCTCCGGGTTCTGGAACTGGACGACGACGTCCGAGGCGGCGCAGCACAGCGACAGCGAGCGCTTCCACGGCGGGCCGCGGCTCAAGCGATGGACGCTCGAGGGCCACCCCAAGCGGTATCAGGGCGGCGCGGCCGCGGCGGCGGCGGCGGCGTCGCTCGGGATCGACGTGCACAAGGCCAACAGCGGCGTGGGCCTGGGCAAGCCGCTGCCGCTGACGCCGCGTTCGGGCGCGTCGGACGAGGTCAGTGCGCTGGACGGGCCGCGGAGAACGCTGAAGAGTGACCGTGGGGCGGGGCCGCACCGCCGCTCGAGGACGGCGGATGCTGCGCCCGGGATGCGCGAGAGTATCGATAGCTTGCCGCAGAGCCCGATGCTGGAGCTGCGGATGATGACGGGGGTGGATGGAAGCAAGGAGTTTGTGTCGATGGGGTACAACTTGAACCACGACCTAGGCGACTTTCTGAAGTGGGAGTCGGAGCATGTGTATGCATCGGGGTTTTATGGCGCTGATGACTAATTTTGACCGGCCACTAAAGTTCGAGATCGAAACGATACCCTCTTTTTACCTTTCTTTTGTTCATGATGAGCGCTGAGCCTGAATTCAGGGCGCGGGCATGCTTGGAGTTTTGGTTGCTTAATTGGGGCATTTCCAGCGGGAGCCTGATTGAGAGGTGGCAGAGGTATAGATGCATTGACACATCTCAGAGCAATGACCTGCTCCTTAGCATAGCAGTAGAGAGAAATTGAAGAAACAATATCTACAGTCTTTGAAACACTCCAAAGTATCTGAAGGGAACCACTGAGGTCCAGGGAGGAGGTGTTTTCAGCGTATGGTTTATCCCTGTATTTTCAGCCCTACCCCGGTAGTCGGATCCCTGCAGCCGTTGGTTTTGACAGCGGACTTACACGCTATTACGCGCTGAACCTCCGTGCCACTTTACGCGACATCGCGCCAAAAGCATCGACGACATTCGCTGGCATAGCTACCGCACCATCACCTCTTTTCGTCTTTATTGCGGTTTATTTGTATCGATTTTCACTGGAGTACTCCAAATTGAATAAAATTCATCATAAATTCCTGCGGCTTATTTTAGCTACGATAGCTGCGACCTTGCCGAACAAGGGCGCTGCGACGATCCGCGTCGGAACCATTTTCCAGCCAACCCGCACAAGAACTTGTAAAATCGCTCAAGATGCTTCGCCGACCCCCAACAGTCCTGACGCTCACGTCCGAGGACTTGAAAGCCTATGAAGACCGCCGCGATGCCCTCCGCGTGCAGGCCCATCAGCAACAAACACGACGCCACCACCTCCAGACCCCGCTCGCCGAGCACATCTCCCGCTCGACATCCGCCTCGAGCTACGAAGACGTGACCGACTCGACCCACCACGCACGCGCCGATGACGACGATGACGAGGAACAAGACGAAGAAGAAATAGAGGAGGACGAAGAAGACTCGTACTACCCCCGCCGCTACCGCACCATCGAGGACCCAGACGAAGACGTCGGCCCCCAGATCTTCCTTAACGAGGCGGATGCTCCCGACCTTCCTTCCGATCCGTTCACGTCCAGCAGTGGTAGTGGTGGCAGCTTGGCGTCGGCGGTGGCGAATAATCACCATCAGCAGCAGCACAGCAGCAACACAGAGGAGGACCATGTCATGGCGGAGCTGGCGCCTGAAGACCTGCCTGAGGCGAGGCTGCAGGGTGATAGCAGCAGGAGTGGGAGCGCCAATGCGGCCCCGCAGACTGTGTCGAGGTTTGGTCGCAGGACGGCGGCGGCGGCGGTGACGCCTACCGCGGCGGGTGGAAGGGGCAATGGGGCTGGAGGAGTCAGTACGCCTGAGGCGCCTGTGCGGCAGACAAGGAGTCGGGAGGAGAGAATTCTGGGAAGGGGTGCGAGACGGTGAGGATGATATTGGGATTGTGGATCTGGGATGGACGGCTTTGGGATGACGCCGCTTTGTATTTGGTGAGTGCGGTTTCCGCCACTATGTTTTCTGTGTAGGGATTGGGGAGATGTTGAACACTACTAGGTATGTGGACTTGTATGATTTGTTACTGTGCGACTGGATAGCTGATCCTCGTATTATGATGGATACAGGTTGCTCATGTCTGCCCGGCTTGGAAGGAGCTGAAAAAGGAGTGCTCAGATATTCCATCAGAAAAGAGAATGATATGGCAAAAGCCAGGAACAGTTGATCCTTCGCTCCCACACTTTTCCTTTCCTGTCCTTGTTGTTTTGCTCTTGACGCTGTATTGGCTTATCTGCTAACTACTCTGTCCCGTTCAGACAGGACTGCCTGCTGATTGGCGATACTATCTGGCATATGCGACGATGTACACGATGCGCACTGTGTCCCTAGAAGTATGACTTTCAATACAGATTAGGAAGCTACTTAGGTAAGTGGGCAGGTCCCTGCTGGTCGTCAAGTGAAAGAAGCCCTAGTGCCCAAGTGCTGCCCAAAACGCCCCGCCTCCAAGACGCGATCAGAACTTTTGTGATTACCACGTCAATTCTTAAACTTCGACCGTTTGTGCGTTGCATTAAGTTGCGTCGCATAATATCGAGATTTACACCAAGCACCTTGTCTATTGCTTTTCAGCAACCCTTTCATTCTCCCGCGCCTTCACGAGGTCTTCAAGGACCCAAGACCGTGCGCATCCGACGCCCATCTTTTGCTCCGAAGCGAATAGGCCCAGACGTTTCCAAGCACTTGACTAACTCGATCAAACGCGACTGATACGAGTGACCATATCCCGCCGTCCTGCGAACCGACGATGGTAGGTCAAGAGGCGCATGGCCTGGATGGCAGTCACGACGTCACCTTCTGTCGTTTCAAGGAGTTCCCCGCCGAAATCAGATTGCACATCATCGAAGAAGCAGTGCGAAACCAACAAGCCGCCTCATCCCGCTTGTCAAGTCTAGCCTGCGTGGCCTCAGAATGGCAGAAGGAGGTGGAGCGCGTCACCTTCTGCACGCTGTGGCCGGTGCTGGCAAGAGACGTTGACGAGATGGAGAAAGTCTGTATTGGCGCACGCCGCAACTACATCCGCAAAATCTTCTTCCGCGTGGAAGTGCCAAACTCATTCCTCACTTTCAATTCTGAAGATGACGTGGCTGCCATAATCTCCAATCCCGGCCCCGAACTTACCGACTTCCTCTCGACCATCACTGCCGAGGCGATGACGAAGGTCCTGAATATATTCAAGGATTGCAAGATGGAAGACCGCATCGGTGGCTATGGCTTGGAAATTTTGCTCGCGGTTGCCTCTGAAGACACGTACAAAAACGAAGACGGGCCTCTGGTCAAAGCTCGCCACCGGACTCGACGCGACCTCCTTCTGTGTGCGCAGAATGTGGTCGTGCATCTAGACCTGGCTGCACTCCATTCAATCGATGTGCTTACGAAGCTGGAACTGGCCGGCAACTCGCAATCAGTCGCACTCACGCCATGGTCCCTGGTCTCCCTTTTGGAAAAGTTGCCGTCCCTGACTAGCCTCAATTTTAACGAAGGAGTGAAATCCATCGTCCAGAACCTGCGTCGTCAAGAGGCCGACAGTAAGTCTACCGCATTCTCATCATGTCAGCGTGGTTGACGAATGGGCAGAGAATCGATATGCTGACATGAATGTCGCAGCCCCTGTCAAGCCATTGTCCGAAGTGGCTCCTAACCTCAAGAGACTGGTCACACAATCCTGGGATTTCTTCGAGATCGTCCCTCATGATATTCAAGCAAGCCTTTCGCACGCGTTCTGCTTGAGTCACAACCTCACAGAACTACACCTGGACCGGAACTCGAATGTTGCGGACTAAGGTTTTCGACATGTGTGCCAGGGCGCGAACGGAAAGCGGAAGCGCAGTCTGGCCTGCCTTGAACATCATCGCTATAACAGGTCGATCCTTCAGTATCGCGCATAGCGACGAGATTCGAGAGCAGATATGTCTTCAGACGCTTGAATCTTTCACGGCTGCAATTCCGACCATGCCGGCCTTGCGCGTAGCACTGCTACGTCTGTTCGTGGAGGAGCCTATCCTCACTTTCGATCTCGACAGTCGGGTCGAGCTGGTTCAGAAAATCTATGCTGTCTTCCAGATCTCACTGCAGGCGTGGATGCCGTTGCCAGGCAGCGAAATGAACGCACTGCTCGATGCAGTCGAGAAGACTTATGGCATCCGCGCAAAGGTCAAATGGGATGAATTTGCCGGGAGCAAGCACGATTGGCGCGACTGGGAAGTGACAGAGAGCACCACTGATGAGACAGACGATTCTGGTCTAGAGGGAGAGACTGAAGACCAGGGCGATATCGAGCATCAGGAGGACAGTGACGCCTAGCCAGACAGCCACATCGAAGCGACCAGCAACACGCAGGCTCACCACACGACAAACGATACCGGTATTGCTCGGGATCGTGACAAGGAGTCCCACGTCCAGGACAGCATCCGTGCCATATTAAGACAAAAGGCGAGCATAAAACTTCGAGCCAATCCTGGTCTTGCTGGCAGCTCAGTCTTGCGAAGGATGTTCTTTTCAATAGTGACCGATCGAGTTCGGTCACATTGGTTTTGCGGGACGGGACGAAATGGAGGCCAGGGGGGCGATACGAAGGACCACGTTGAGTGTGCCCTCTCAACTTTCCCAAATCTTACATAGTCTGTGTAGCGAGCGATGGTACCTCAAAGTAAGAATAGTTTCATCAAGCAGATAGACCGCACAGCCTCTCCGCATGCATTGGTCGTGCTTATGTGGATGATATGATTATCTCGGTGATGTGTCCCAGGCTCTCATCATGATAAGCTCAAGCGATCCAGGTCTACAGGCACACCTCCAAACACACTGCTCTATCCTTATATTAGGATCCGAGTCCCAATACCTAGCGACGTAGAATCACGCCATCGATCCGCCGCTTCTATTCCCACCACCGACGAGACCAGCCATCTCCAACAACTGTCTATCCGCTTCAATATCGCCCGTCCCCAAATTAATCCTCCTCCTGGCCTCCGCCTCCCTCTTCTCCCACTCCCACCGCTCAGCCTGCGCCTTCGCCTCCTCTCCACCACCCAGTCCCCAAACCTCTAAGCTCTCCACCTCAAAACGATCCTGGAAATTATACCTCCGCAGCTCACTAGTCCGAAATGCCCCGCCCTGCGACTCCCAATCATGCGTAAACACCCCAAACTCAAACCCACTGTCCAGCAAAAGCGACACCGGGCCCAAATGCGCAAGACTCTGCCGCCGGCCCCCGCCACCCCCACCCGCAGCACTGGGCCGCGGCGGCGGATTACCGACCGAGATCCCCGCCGCAGGACCCGCCATATTAGCCCCGGGCTTGCGGAACGAGACGTAATCCCGGTTGATCACGCTCGCGGGAAACACGTCCTGCACCGGCTCGAGCTGGAAGAGCAGCGTGTCCGCGTCGCCGAAGCAGTCCTTGTGCGAGTGGCGCCACGGCTGCGCGATGTACACGCCGAACGTCAGGCGCTCGTCCCCCTCACCGCCGCTGCCGTTGGGGAAGCGCTTCGGCGGCAGAGAGGCGGCGAAGCGGTCTTCGCTGGCCGTGGTGCGGTCGGCGGCGTAGCGCGAGCCGCGGACGAGGAGGAGGCTCGGGGCGCGCCAGTTGAAGACGCTGGTCTCGAAGGCGCCCATGGAGAAGCCGTCTTTGTCGCCGGAGTAGAGCGGGTGCATGCGCCGGAAGAGGGTGGCGCCGGGGAGGAAGAAGGAGAGCTGGGAGAGGAGGGCGGGGGTGAGGATTGCGTCTTGGACGGGGACGATCGGGGCGATGGGGATCGTGGGCGCCGATGGGCGGTGGGGTTGGCTGTTACCGTCTGAATTGCTCGTTTTGACGGCTAGGTCGAGGTTGCGGGAGAAGAGGAAGTGCTCGAATAGAGCATTGAAGCCGTCGAACATGAACGGCAGAGTCTCGAGCACCCTGCTGAATGCGCGAAATTTGACGCCAGGCGATTTCTCGACGTTGAGAAAGGAGGCGAGGATATTGTCGGCTGAAGAATGCAGGCTCTCGGGGTCAATGGGGTACTGGGATAGTCTCTCTTGCGCACCGAGTGGTGCTATCAGCAAGAGCAGTGTAATGAGCCGCCGTAAGTTGTCGGCTGGAATCATGGCGCCATGGGTAGTCTCGCGACTCCCGACTTTGAAAGCATCAGCGCAGTCAAACAGTTCGAATGCCGAGAGCACCAGGCCATCCTCTTCGTCGTCCTCGACTCCATCATCTGGCTCGTCGTCCCCAGCTTGGTCGATGGCGAAGCCCGCGGCATGAGATTTTGAGCTGTCAGAACCTTTTGTTGGTCTTTTGTCATCAGATACGCCACCATTTACTCCACTGTTTTCGTCCGCCTGCTTCTCCGACACCTGTCTGTCATACACAGCCAGGCTCTTGAAGAGCAGCTTCGTCCGATCGGTCGCGCCCTTGGAAAGCACGCGGCGATACCTGTTGGTCAAGAGGGTCACGAGAATGACCATCTCCTCGAGTCCCAGGACCGCTGGCGCATCGCTCAAGAAAGGGAAGGCGCCTAGGACCGACACCATGTGGAATAGCACCGGCGAGACATGAAGCGCATCGGGGAGCTCCAGGAATCGGACGAAGGTGTCCTCTTTCCAGTGCTGGACGCCCTGCTGTGAGTCCGCCAGGGTTTTGAAGTTGTCCTTGAGAGAGTACAGCTCGATAGATGTGAAGCATTTTTGTGCGAATCTGTTGGCCTACACGGTGTTAATTGTGATCGGGGCCCATGCTGCGAGGCTGCCTTACCAGATCCCTTTTTAGTTCTTCGCGAGTCATCTTGTGAGAGCCATCTTGGCCAGAAAGTGTTTGTCCCATGGCTCATATGGATTCTTGCGAGTAGAGCAATATCCAATCAAGAAGTATGGTTCAGTGTGTAGTGGAAAGACAGTTGGAGACTAGTGGGTGTGAGACGTGTCGTTGGCTTCCAAGACCAAGGATGACGTAAGCCCTGTGCACCGCACGCTTACAGCCACAGGTAAGAAGATGGCATCCATGATATTGATGGTGGACGAGAGCATTTGTCGGATTAAACGGAAGATAGTACTGCTTCCATTTGATAAGTAACCATAAGCTGATGTAAGAATAGAGAACCTCGCTGCATCCTTCACACTCTGCTCATATCTAAGAACAGAGATATTCATCCTAAGACAACCTCTGTGGATGTTTTTCAAAGCCCTGATCAAAATGAGAATATTCCATTAACAGTACTGGGTCATGGTCTGACATCATGGCCTTATCAAATGGTGCAGGTCAGGGCCGCTGGAACACTCCAACCTGCCCAGACAGTCCATAGTCACCTATTTCATATATATGCTGCCAGAGGGCGACCCGGTGTATCTGCTCGATGGCCACCACTATCGAACGGCCTGAACGAGCCGGTATTTTGTAATTTATCCGCCTAATCTCAAGCCTTAATCCTCCTTCCGCCCCAGCCATCCAAATCCACCTGGATAGGCTCCGCGCCATGCCGACAAAGCACCCAGCTAACGTCCCCATCCATCGCCTCATTCACCACCTGATGCTCCGTCCACGCCGGGATAAATGCAAAGTCGCCGGGGCCGAGGTCAAGGCGGCGAGGCCGCTCTTCTTCCATTGTGGGTTCTTGACCCTTTATATCCGACCTGAGGGCCTCGACCGTGTCCAGGGACCGACTTATCAAGAGGACGCCTGCTGTGGTGGCGTGGATGATGACATCTGAAGCGTTGACCTTGATGTTAGGGATGAAGTGCTAGGGTACATGCACATAGGCAGAGAGGAGCGCGAACCTTGTTCACCGTAGTGGTGAATTGTTGTAGCAGATTGAGGCTGGACGGTCAAGACTGTGACGGGTTGATAGTCATCAGATGGCATCATTCAAGATAGTGGGACGTACACGGTAAGAATAAGAAAGACAAAGTTTTGATGGACAAGCCAGATCTTTGTTCCTGTAGATGCAATCATGCAAAACTCACTCGAGCCTGCATCTGTCTGTAACTTCACAGCTCCAATGCCCATGTCAAGGTCAATGACAGAAAGAGAATTTCAGAGTGAACGCTGCGAAAGTATCCTCGGCTTACCTGTGACACACATTTTGTCACTGACACCCACCATCGCATTTTTCCGAAAGACTTTCGGCCCGCCTGTAACATGTGCGGGCATTGATCCAAGCTCACCCGTTCTCGGGCCATCAGTGGGTCCATGATCATCAGAACTATTTCCGGTTGCATGTCCTTCGTTGTCCAACAGTTGTATTGGCTCGAAGGCGTCTCCATGCTGTGGTGTTTCTTCTGCGACACCAATATTTTCAGCACTCGTGGACCTGGTTGGCGCCCGCGACGACGGTGTTTGTCGTTGCTGGTACCACGGCGGTCTCTCCGCTCGCTCCTCGATAGCCGCCAGTTCACCGCCGCGAGCGACACGGACCTTGGCGGGCAGAAAGATGGGAAGCAGGTCGTGCAGCAGGGGTAGCAGTGACGCCATGTTTGCTTGGCCCTGTGGCCCCCGCGATGTGATGGCAGACACTGGTGATGCAGATAGGCGAGTGGCTGCTAGCCTGCAGCGGCGGCAGCAGGTCGCTGACAAGACTCTTGCCTATTGATATGGCGAGCGAAATGGTCTGTACGGAAATATGGGCTACACAGACAGTGATGAAGCGCGTGACGGGTTCCTGCAGGTGCAGAGCAGGCCCATCGGTCAGAGCTGTCGGCACTGCGAGACGAAACGTACCCCACTATGGTCTGCTTCCGAGATCTTAGTTAGAGACCTGGGGAGCTGGCGAAAGAGGAAGGCGAATTAGACTCGTTGGTTGAATCGGGAATTCGTTGAGACGCTGTGCACTTGAAGGTGACCAGTGGGTAGCTGTCTTTGTGGATGCGATCTCGGCGCTCCATTAGTGTAAGTCGACCTCCAGTTCAATAATTTTAACGATGCTTTAAAAGCATAGATGCAGATTCCGTCAAACTAGTCGCCCGGCGTCTATATCTTGGATGCTTTCGACGCAAGGATCATGAGCAGGTGACGACAACAGTCTTGGGTAGGAGCCTGGGTAAGCACAACAGGATGTGATCCGACGAGGGGTGGCGTGATCAGCTTCAGAGGCTCAAACGAAGGGTCAGTGTCGTATTCTGTTCCCAAAAAGGAGGCCTTCGAAACGCAAACGACATGTCATAGGCCTGTCTCTCAGTCTGTTCTCTGTCGACTTGGTTGGGCGCGCGATCAAATCCAAGCCCAGATTGGGAGTGTCGTCGGAGGTTTTGACAACGAAGCGCCGATGTGCAGGGATGTTGATTCAGCTGCGTGGAGCCGCTATGTATCTCGCTCACGGTCAGCAAGAACTAGGTCATCTCTTGCTGCACTACAAAGTACTGATACATACTATCATATTGAAATAATAGCTTTCAGTGGTTATTAAAATCTGTTATGGCATTTTAAATCGGCCTCAAAAGAGGGAAAAGACAATGACTCTTGGTGAGAGTGATGGTGATGGTAGTTAAAGCATCAGCCACCCAGCCACACCGTCAAGCCACAGGCGGCATGTCGGCCTCAGTCGACCCTTGTCAGAGTAGAGTCCCTATTCTTGAAACGGATCGCGGACGACCTCTTTACAGCGACTTCGTCCGTCCGGTCGGACGACGTGCTTCTCAGCTCGGGAAATGCCATCGTCCACTCAATCATCCTGCACATGACGAGAGCATGGCGCCATAAGCAATTTCCACAGCGGTCAGCGAGAGCCAGCACACCCATCATCCAGCTAGACTTGACTTGGGAATCAAAACCCGCTCGTCTGTCGACCGCCGGGGCTTAGTTCGTACGTTGGTTGCGTGCAGAACAAATTGCGAGCCTGGCTGAGCCAACGGTTTCGTGCCAGGGTGGAAATGATACTGGAGACTCATCATGGGGTCAAGTCACCGCTCATCCAACTCGGCCGACGTGGGCCTGCTTGACATGATATGCCTGGGTACGAGTGTTGGGTCTGCCTGAGACTCACTTCCAGGCTAACGTGAACAAGGAAGGCCATACCAGCGCTACGGATAGTGACCCGCCTGCCCGCTCCTTTACCAGAGCATTGGGATTCGGGAAGTGCGGGCTGGCGAAGGAAGGAAGACTCCTTTCTTTCCATGCTTTCTGGTTTCCTGAGAGTGGACAAAGAGACAGGAAATGACGGAAGGCAAAGTCCAATGCCCTCATCTGCTGGGGCACATCGGCATGTCGGAGGTTGAGAGGCAAGGGCCCCGGAACGGTTGCGCAGGCATGGCGGCCGGGCACATGGATGGTCGTACTCGTCAGATGTGCATGCTTGCTTTTCGGTCACAAGATGCAATTGCTGCTTTACAGTACGTGTCATCGCAGTCAATACGTGTGTATCGACATCGGAGTGTGTTGCACTGCTCTCCCGGGGTTATATGGGACACCGTACGGATAGTGTCTCGTCTGTGAATCTCAAGTGGAGGCAAGGGAGGGAACCCCGTCCTAAGGTGCACGTGGCTTTTGTAAGCAGACATACAGACACACATGAATTCGCATCGATGAGAGGAGCCCAGAAAGCCAAATATGTCTCGTAATATTTCTCAGATGGATTCGACATTGAGATATCAAAGAACTGTACGTCCGTAGGTACAAGTCTTACGGCCCAGGGTATATCCTGGTCCTCTCGAATTGCGGATAGCGGGGGAGCCGGGTCGAGGGACCCACTCCGTCGGAAGGAAGCGTACTCAGATCCCAATCCAACCTCGTCTTCATCCACCACTACTCCCTCCCCTACTGCACCAGTGACAGCATTAGCACAAGGAGAATAGCGTCAGGCTGAGTCGATCACATCATTACAAGGTTGTGAGGTGTTTGCAGCAGCCACACCGGTTCTTTACTTCCTAGGCACATATCAAAAGAGAACCCTCCTCGTACATATTCCAACTGTTCCCATTTCCCCTGTCTTGTTGCCGCCAGCTCGAGTCTTCTACCTTCCTAAAGCTGTTTCCCTCCTAGTGACTGATCTCTGTACCGCTTCTGATTGTGCGCCATCGTCATCGCCAGTCTCATCGTCGCCGCCTCGCACACGTCCCCGGGCTGCGTCCTCACACATAGCCACCAGCACAGGCCGGTTTCTCGATACGCAGAGGCCTAATCCATAACAGAGACTCAATGTTCGGTCTACCAACTATGGATGGTATCGCCAGGCCATGCTCTGCAGCTGCGGCTGCGTCCTGCACTACGGACGCCTTCCTTGAAAAATCCACCACAGGTTTGTGCCATGCGAGGACTGCGTCCTCCTACGAAGCCATAACAGCTAACATATTTCGTCAAATAGCAGTCAATTCACCAGCTTTGTCCTTACCCAATCTCCCGTTCGAGCTGATCGACCACATTCTTTGCTATCTCTCCCCAACTGATCTCGCCTCTGTCTGTCTCATCAACCACAAACTTCGCGTACACGCCCTTGACGATCGACTATGGCGAACAATCGTACAGGCCAACGTCCCCGGCCAAAGACTCACCACGCCAGGGCCCTGTGCCTCGTTCCGCGAGCTGTACATCGCCCATGATCCGCATTGGTTCTTGACCAAATACAAGATCTGGTTCGGCGACAAGGACTTGACAGGGAAGCTCATGCTCGCTCGCTACGACCAGACAACTGGCGTCATTTCGGGCTATCAACTATTGGCGAATAGCAAAAAGACTTCCTCCTCCAGCAACCCAAATCTGATAGAAGATGTCGTGCTCGAGGTCCACGATTTTGAGCCCGAGGTCAGGCTGTTCCTCGACAGGCCCATGGTACAGTTGAATGCCAGCAGCCGCGAAAATACCATGCGAGCCACGGCGAGGAAAGCGCCCGCGGTACCAGTCTCGACTCCTGCATCTGCTGCGAAGGGCCTCACCGGCATTGCAGCAAGATGGGTCAATACGTTTGGCACTGCATCAACAACCTCGACGCCGCCGCCGCCTGTGCAGCCTCACAGGTTCGCAATCGAGACACCCATGCCAATCCACACCAGGCCTACGGACACCATCTTCAGCAACTTTATGCTGGCCAAGAGCTTACCTGCTGAGACGGCCGAGATCAAGAGTTTCGAGGGATTTCCCTACGGCAACATATGGCCTCCGCCATCCATCCCAGCGACCGAGCGCGTCGCGTCCGCGCATTACATGAACGGGTCCCGTATGTTGGACCACATCCAAGCAAACAACGTGGCCATGGAGGACCGCCCCTCGAAGCGCTCGGAAATCAGCGAGAAGACCTTTCGCGTCCGCTCGTGGCTCGAACGGCCAACACAGCCATCCACTTCATCGTCCTCGCCGGGATCACCCCTCGACCTGGCACCCCTCGGAAGCGCAGGCCTCTTCGGGCAGTCGACGCAAACCTGGCAGCCAAGCTACAACCCGCTGCACAGCAACAGCGCGCAACCGTCGTCCTCACCGCCGCACATCTGGGACTCGGTCAGTACATACTCCACCCTCGACCCGGAGGCGTACACGCCGACGGCGGACCAGCCGTGGAAGGGCATCTGGGTGGGCGACTACAGCGGGCACGGGTGCGAGTTCCTGCTGCTCAAACAGCATCACGACACGCCCTTCGACGCGGCGGCCTTTGACGCAACGCGGATGCCCGAGGAGACGGACAAGGCCTTTGCGCTGCGCAAGGCGGATGCACGCCGGTACCGCGGTAGTCTCGAGGCCGTCAAGTTGACCGGGGACCCCAATGTCCCGCGGGGCGAGTGCACGTTTGTGGCGCCGGACCTGGGCGACGCCGGGTTTGTGACGACGATAGAGGAGGAACAGTATGCGGGTGCGCGGGTGGTGTGGAGTAAAGGCCATGTTGCCATGACGGGGTTCACTAATGGTAAGTTTTGTCGTCAATGACTGTATGTGTGTGTTTGTGAGGATGCGTAGCTGACTCGGACTGGCAATCAGATCGATATATCCACTCGCAATTGCTTTTGATCTCAGCGAATCGACTGGCGCAGTATTGGGTGGGCTACAACCATGTCAGCTTCTTCGAGAGGGTGAACATTGACCAGTTCCTGGTGCCCAGCTGAAATTTGCTGAGGGCCCATTGCGTGTCTCGTTGATGGTTTCGTCTTCTTTTACTCTGGCGTTCCGGGATGTTGGGCCTGCAGCGGTTGGTCTCTCCTGATACCTTTGGGTACTACCCTTTGTGGCGGCGTTGGGGGTTTCGCTTCGAAAAGATGATTGGGTTTCGAAGACGACATCAACTTGTCGACATAGCCTATTCGGCCATAGCCTATTCAGCAGATTCACATGGGCTCATCTGCTCACTAAAACCGCGTTGCTTGTCAGCCAAAGTTATTCAGGATCAGGCCTCCAACTTGCCTTTAGTCAATGATATTTCGTTGCAACCTCAACTTCGATTCTCGAATGACCACGGTCCCTGCTTTCCTGAACACAAGCTTGAGACATGAGTGACGAAGGCCAGACAGGCTGAGTGTTGCACGACACCATGAAGTATCGTTCCTGAATGCAAAAGTTCCAAATAATGTCAACAGGCGTGCTAGGACACGAAAATTGAAAAGTCACTCGGGAGTCGGTGAATGGGAGAGTTCGGGGATTTGAAGAGTATTTTCTTCAGGCGGCCAGGCAATGTGCGCGTCGCCACCACAGCTGTTCGGTGCCCGAAATACGGCCCAGGAGCCCTGGAAGGCCTGAAAAGATGGGAGTTTTTGGGCCAGCCATCTCAACGTATAGGAGTAAGTTCACATAGAATTCTGGGTCTCTGGGCGTTGCACCTGCTGTGTTGAGGTGTTCTCGGTTCAGAACTGCCTGTATTTGACTAGTGGCGGTTCTGAGGGCCCACTAACACCGCGATGCCATGTTAGCGCGGCAAAAATGTGACCAAAAACATGGTCGATCTGTCTTAGTCTGAGGTACTGTTCATTTTTTTTTTCTCTCCCTCAAATGGATATGTACAGAAGCGCTATGCTCCCAAACAAATGTTCTACCTGGGAGGAAGGCTGTCCTGAAATCGTGGAGACTTCAGTATCCTCTTCGAATCCGTCTGAGAAGTACCTGGGTACCTAGATTCCGCCAGGTCAGGGGTCGATGTTTTTTACCCCAGGCCCGCGCGTTCGCCTATTCACGTTTTTTCGGAACGTCGGACCAAGACTTTGGCGACTTACAACTTATAGACCAATGTACTGCTGTACTTCTACTAGGCTCTCGCATGCTAATGTCGCGGGTTCTAGATCGCACAGTAGCGCCCAACACGACTTGATCATGTCGTCACTTTCGGCCGCGAGACACACAGGCTCGGCTTGTGAAAGAGCGGTTTTGGTATGTGGCGGCCCACCAGCCAATCAGATGAGAGGACGGCCCCCCGGACCCACCACGTTGAACCGACGTCATGAAAAGTTCACCAAAAATTGTCGCTCATGAGAAAGTGCAAGCCGCGATCAGGAATCCAAAGGGATGGATGGGATGCGGCTTTGGCTATAACAACTACACCAATTTGACAATTGCCATGAGCTGAACTAACGAGTATTTTCCTTCATCCATAACGCGTCCTAGATCCTACAACAAACTCTACTGAATCGCCCAAGAGGAAACACACATCCCTCCTTCACACAACATCGCCAAACCTTCTGTCCAGTCGACATTCGCCGAGATGGCCGACAAATACATACTCCGGGTCACGGCGGGCCCAACGTATGACATTGCAGACCACTCCGAAGTCCCCGTCAACACGCCATCTCCCATCAAGATCAGCACCTCTCTCATCGACGTCGAGCTCAACGTGCGCATCCAGAACTACAAGGGCCTTCCGCGCAACTCACCGTCCACCTCGCCCTACTTCGACCAGGAGCCACACGCCACCAACAAGGACCAATACAGCATCGCCTTCCGCTTCACGCCCAAGAAGCCCGCAGAAATACCCGTCAAGGATGACGACGACAGCAAGCACTCTGCCGCGGACGGCATCTCCGCCGCGGACCTCCAGTTCGGCAACGACTTCGACCACCCCATCCGCGAACGTCTACCACCGGGCTTTAGCTACGCCATGAAGATAGTGAAGTGGTGGGTCGACCCTGGTCTTGACGGCGACCCATACGCCGACTCGCCCTACCTCTACGGTCCCGCTCTGTCCTCCTTCAACATCGTTCACGTCGGGCCCGCAGCCGTCGACGAGGCCAGGGGTGGCATCTGGGTCGACGAGGGCGCGTCAGATGACAAGGACAAGGACTGGCGGTACGAGATTGGCGCGCCAAATGATGGAAAAGCACGCATGAAGTGGGCGCTTGCCGACCGCGCCAAGGAGGACTGGCTGTGGAAGTACGGCCAGACATATGCGGTGGACTTTTTTAATGCCTTTATTGATTTCAGCGAGTTTGCGCTGAGACTACCGGGCTATTCTGTGCCCATCATGAAGTATTGGGATGGGCAGGGACTTCGGTAAGACTTTCCGTGGTTCGGGTTTTCGCCTGTTTTTGCCTCTGTGTGATTAAACCTCAAGGTTTGCTATGGCTACTATGCTGCGTGAAATTGGTCTGGTTAACCGTCTGTTGTGTATCATCTTACAGGAAGAAGCGCTCACATCAGCTCAGATACGTTCTGCGGAACAAAACCACCAAGCAGATCTATCTTGTTGTTCTCTTCACCCTCTACCTCAAAGAGGACGTGAACGAAGACGGGACCCTCAAGCCAGAGGCGCTGCGGTCCTACACGACACACTCCCCCGCTGCTACTCATGGTGAGGAGGTTGGTGCATTGGGATCAGCGGACGACGACGAGGAGCACGAGTTTGACGGCGAGGCAGCCTTGGAGGCGGCTAGAAAGCACCTTAGTGAGACGGACCTGAGTGAACCGCAAGCTAAGGGCACTGCCACCACGACGACCACGGCTGATGACGATGTGGACTAGTGCTTGTGCGGCAGCCAGCAGTCAGGGAAGAGTTGGTGGTGGTGGTGGTGATGACGGGCTTGATATAGAGCACTTGCGCCTGGACAAGGGCCTTGGAGTATGCTGGCACCCTTTTGCCTCCTCGAGATTATCGATACCCCCTTCTCCACTTCACGGCATCTTGTTTACGGGCATTTGACTTCAACGCGAGACTTGTGTGAAAAGAGTGCTCGTCCGAGCTATGAGCAGGTTCAGGTGAGAACACTCATCAGCAACGCGCGTCTCCCGAGGTCCATGTGGTTCCCCCCTTTCAAGCCTACTCCGCAGTTCGCACCAAACGTCAACCTTTTCTGCAAGAGCATCATACCCCTTTCCATTTATTAAAAATTCTCGAAACGTCTTCTTGACTTAACTTGGCTGTTAAGGTCGAGGATTGGAGGACCGCTAGACCAAACCTTGCACGGACTGGTGACACACCCGCAGACCCGTCGCTACCAATCTGTTCCTCGTTCATTTGCTTCAATCATCACTTGTTTCAAAACTCCCCTTGGGTGGTGTGGTGAGTGTGGATGTTTCCGAGCGTCTGAAGTCAATTCACTGGTGGAAGCATCAAACACACTCACGGAAGCCAAGGGGCCAAGATGTGGCCAAGAGGCCCTTCTCAATTTGGGGACGATCCTAGCGACAGCGGCGACCTGCTTGCCTGCTCGTAGATTGCCGAGAAACACGTTTAATGTGACAGATTGATAACGATGGCAGATATACGGGGCATTTACCGTACCAAACAATAAGTTCGGTCTTTTATTCCGTCAATGGGAGGACCTGCTATTGTGTCTTGGACTTGGGGAGCTGAGTAGGGCTTTGATCCACATAGAGCTCCTATGCTACGTACACACTACTCCGTACCTAGGTACTATGCTCCATCTCAGGATGGAGGATAAGGAGGGAAATAATCTCCAATTTGACAGGTGTGTTTCAGAAAGATATCAAGAAACATCTGGGAATACCGTCCAGACCACATAAAAGAGACACTGACCATTCTGTGAAGATGGCATTGTCTTTTGGACACCACTCAACACCTCAGACTTGACCTCTCCCACCTCAAGCTGTCTCTCTACCCACAAATACTACCTCCAGAATGGCCCGCCTCTTCATCCTTTCAGCCCTTCTGGCCGTCCTCCCATCTACCCTCGCCCAATGCGGCGCAGGCAGCCCCGACGCAAGCGTCACAGGCACAGACGGCTCCTTCACCTCCACCCTCGGCTCTGAAACCATCTACACCGGCTCCGACTACCTGGCCGCCATCCAAACCGCCCTCGACGCCATCACCGAAGGCCAGCGCGTCGCCGTCATTGCCTCGGGCTCCATCGGCACAGGCACCATCAGCCTCGGCAGCGGGAAGATCCTCGAAGGCTGCGGCACCATCGACACGGCGCAGAGCACGCGCAGCAAGGGCGCCATCCAGTCGCTCGACACCGTCGGCGCCTCCATTCCGTACCTGCAGATGACCGGCTCGCCGTACTTTGGCTTGCAGTTCTACGGCACGACGGATCTTTCGCTGGGCGAGATCAACATGGAGCTGAGCGGCGGGATGGGCATCCGGTTTGATCGCGATAAGGCGGCGAATACGAACGTCACTATGGGCACGATCACCGTTTCGGGTGCGGGAAGCCATGCCGTGGAGACGTGGAACATCGACGGGTTGGAGATTGGAAGCGTGGTAGCAAGGGATGTGGGCGAGTCGGGGCTGCTGGTGCAGAACTCGCGCAACGTGCGGGTTGGGCTGGTGGATGGCGACAACGTGGGCACCGGCACGGGGTATGCCACGCTGCGGTTTGCGAACACGAACGGGCTGACCGCGGCGGGCGACTACGAGACGAATGTGTACATCGACAAGGTTGTGTCGCGTGGTGGAGGACGCGGAGTGTTCTGCGTGTCCGAGTCCGGGGGTGCGGAAATTGGGGAGATCGACCTTGCGAACAACGGTAACAACGCGATTCTTATCGAGAACTGCTACAACCTCGCCATCTTGGGCGGGACGGTGGAGGGCGGTGGCGAAGTGCGTGTTTCGGCGCGCGACGAGTTTGAGAATACGCGTGATATCTCGATCACGGCGTCGGTGAGCGGGACTACCGTCAGGGAGTCACCGTGTGGGGAGAACATGACCTGGGACATATCCGGGGATGCTCAGCAGACTATTTGCTGAAAAGGTGGGGGTTCGTTGTAAATAGTTTCGTTTCATTGTACAATTTCAGTTCAACACATAAGCCTCCTGGCTACCTTGCACTGTCTTAGTCACCCTGGACACAGCAGTGAAGGCGAAGACGAGAGGCTCATGCGAGGCAGGCAGCGTGTGAGCTGCAGCTTTCGTGAAAGTTTAGCCTGCGAGAGGCTGGATTGTGTCGACTTCTAAAGTCTTTCAATGCATCAGGTGTGACCCAAGGAGTTGCTTTAGGAGGGCAGTCCTACTACGGTAGACAGATATTGGTCCTACTTGGGGATGCTATGTTCCTCGGGTGCGACTCCAGCTTTCCAGTGGTATTTAGACGCCACATGTTCGTCCAGGGGCGTTTTCTGGCCGGGAGTCCCGTAGAAGTTCTCACGGTAGGTCCCTCCTTGAACTTCATAGCCGTCCCAGAACAAACCCCTGGCTTTCAGCTCGGGCAACAGCAGCTCGATTATGTCCTTGAACGAGGCTGGGAACAGTGCATATGCCTAGATTTCAACGACGACAGTATTAGCAGGGCCACATTGTCAGAGAGTGTTTTTTTTTTTTTTTAATGCGGAAGGAGGCCAGCTTACAAAGTTGAACCCGTCAACATCTGCCTCTGCAACCCACTGTTCCAAACCATCAGCCACTTGAGCGGCCGTTCCAACAAGAATGGGCCCGTTCCCGCCAATGGCAACGTGCTCGGCCACGGTGTGCTTAGTCCATTTTGAGTTGGCTGGTGAGAACCTTGCATATGCCTCCACAGTCGAGCTGAACATGGGAACAGGGCAAATTAGTACTGGACCGAGTTTGTGAGAGTGAAAGCACCAGGACATACCGGACAGCGTTGCTCTCCACTTGCCGCAACTCCTCCTCATCCCCATACTTGCTCAGATCCATACCAGTCCACCCAGCAAACAGCGCCAACGCGCCCTCATGCGACGCATACTGCCTGTAATCCTTCAACTTAGCCTGTGCCTCCTCCTCTGTCCGGCCCAGTATCGGTGTCACGAGTGCAAGCACCTTCAGGTTGTTTGGGTTGCGCCCAAACTGCTCCCGCGCAAGCTGCCGCACCTCAGCGATGTTCTTGGCACAAACCTGCGGGCTATGCGCCGACACAAAGATCGCCTCGGCATGCTGCGCGGCAAATATCTTCCCGGCCTTGGACGTGCCCGCCTGCAGCAACAGCGGCGTCCGTTGGGGGCTGGGCTGGACGATATGCGGGCCAGGAACGGTGAAGAACTTCCCCTGGTGGTCGATTCTGCGCACGAGCGCCGGGTCGGTGTACACGCCGGTCTCGCGGTTGAGCTGCACGGCGTCGTCGCGCCATGAGGACTGGAAGAGCTTGTACATGACCGTCATGTACTCCTCGGCCTGGGCGTAGCGGTCGTCGTGCTGGGGCTGCTCGGTGCGGCCCATGTTGCGGGCGGCCGAGTCGAGGTAGCTCGTCACGACGTTCCACCCGAGACGGCCTTGGGTGAGGTGGTCGACCGTGGACAGTCTCCGTGCCAGATGGTAGGGCTCTTCGTATGTCGTTGAGACTGTCACGCCAAAGCCGATGTTCTTGGTCGCTGCGGCCATCGCTGACACCACCGATAGCGGTTCATTTACCGGCCCTGAGTCCAAATCTTAGCCACGAACCATCTGGGGAATATGCAGTCCAAAGCTCATGCTGTTCCTGAACCTGCGGCACCGATTGTGTCGATTCCCAGGCTGAGGAGGCTCCAGGAGGCACTTACATTGTGCTCCAGACAAGATGGCTGGGTCCAGCGATGCCCTGTAGACATCGTAGCCTCCCAGGACGTCCGCAATGAATATGCCATGAAAGTTCGCCTTCTCCAGCAAGGTTGCCAGATTCACCCAATGGTCCACATCTGTAAAGCGCCATGACTGATCTTCTGGATGTCTCCAAAGGCCTGGGGACTGGTGCCCACTGCCTACTCGATTTCACATGGTCAGCCTCTCAGTCCAGGTCCTATGTCGAACGCTGTTTCGACACCGTAATCATGAGAGCAGAACTTACACATCTCCACAAATGCATTGACAATGAGACGCTTCTTCGCACCGGCGCTTTCATTCTGGGTCGCCATCTTTCACACCAGTTGCTAAAGCCGTCAAAGAATAATAGTCTCTTTGACTTATTGGGCTAAACTTGTTTGAGCTCAGTTCACCTCTTCCAAACCACTGCAGACTACTGTTGTCGGTCGGCCGGATTAATGAGGTCGCGGGGTTGGCCTCCATTGGCTAGTATGCAGGCTTGCAGACTTGGTGAGCCAAGCTGCAGAGATGATGCCTCCGGACGGATAATTGCACCATCACAGCGTGGATGGTGTGACGTGGGTAAGTACCAGCCCGCCGGGACAACATTCATCTGGCCTTTACGTATTCTCCGCCTTTCAGAGTTTCGCAGAATCTCGGGATTATCCCCGGCAGACTCGTGAAGATCGAAAATCTGCGGAGAGACTTTTTGGGGGTGTCTTGGGGGTCACGACTCACTGGGGATTTAGAGCATTCACTAAAAGCGATGGTGAATATGCAGCACCGGTCGCGCCATTCCCACTTACAGAGCCTTTTGCCCTTCTGTTCACAAGCCGATTTCCTTCCGGGGTTTGGAATCTTGGGACGTTGCGTCAATTTGCTTCCTGCCGGCGACATCCCCCGCGCCGCCTTCGGGCAGATTGATTATCTTTTATCTGGAGGGGCGTCAGATCGATCGGGCTGATTTGTAACAACCGACGGGCAAGATTAGTATTAGGTACCTTTCGGTATCCCAATAAGGTAGCATCACAGCACCAGAACTTGTCTTCTATACTACCTACGCACCTGACGCCTTCCAAGGTTGGCCAGAACAATAGGCGGCTCTGCATCCAATCGCGACGTCATTTCGTCCACTCTCCTTTCCCTAGGCACGGCAGCCTTGGACATTATCTCGTGAAGATAGTCCTTCTAGGTATGGACGGATGGTCCTTGTTTCGCAAATTCTCGAGCAGAGTCAAGCGCAGAAGCAAAACCCCAGCACCCGTCGCCCATACGCCCGCCCCTGCCGTCGCCAACGAGCCAGTCATGGCTCCCATCACTGTCCCGGAGACACAGTCCATCCTTTTGCTTTATGGGCCTCGACAACCGTACAAATTGGTCGAGAGTCATCCTGTCCCGGAGCTGAAGAACGAAAATGAGGTCCTCGTCAAGACATGTACCATCGGGCTGAACCCCATCGACTGGAAAGCCCCCGACTACAACTTTGCCATCCCAGAGTTACCCTACATCTCCGGCCGAGAGAGCTCCGGAGACGTCTGCAAAGTTTTCAGTCCTTCTTCTCATTTAAAAACTGGCGATAGAGTAAGAGCATTCTGCGCAGATACTACCATTGTTGCGGACCGAACAAAATATTCACACAATGATAGGTCATCGCCATATCCACGGACTATCGGGATCTTCGGAAGGCTGCATACCAGGAGTTTGTCGTCACCTTTGACTTCAATGCAGTCCGGTTACCACCTCAGATCTCATATGAAGAGGGTTCAACATTAGGCGTCGCCTTCGTCGCGGCCTCACTTGCTTTGGGAATTTGCATGGGTGTAAATTTCGCCGATGTGCTGGACGGACCGGATCTGCTGCAGATTGTGAAGGAGGTGGACCCCGAATCGATTCCCCAAGATGTACGCACTGAATCACTTCATGGGATCGTGGAGGAAGAGCGCGCCAGGCGCGGTGACTGGCTTGCGATCTGGGGTGGTATGTGATGTCCCTCAACACATCGGCTCTTTCTTTGAGCACAGGGCTAACACACATATCGCACAGGCTCAGCAACATCAGCAAATCTGACCATCCAACTAGCTAGACTTGCTGGCCTTAAAGTCGCCATTGTGGTCGATAGTGCCAGACACGGCCTGCGGATTTCGAACCACAAATCCATCCGCCCAGATCTGCTAATCGACAGCCACGACCCCCAGCGAGCCATTCAAATTCTGCAGTCGAACGTGGGCGATGAGATCCGCTTCGGCATCGACACTATTGGCAAGGAGACCGCTGGCCATCTCCTCGAAGGCATCACTAAAAGCCACGGTAATGCGTCCGCCGGCGCACGACCACCATCACCTCCTGCAACGCCACGCACGTCGCCATCGCACGTGTCTCATGTGATTGGGCTAAGTGGTGTGCCCAAGGGCGTCCCGGCAGAGGAGGCTGTCATGCACTCGGTGCCTATCAAGCTGTTCCACGAGGTGCCTGCAGTAGGCCGCGCGCTGGTGACATGGCTGGAGCGTTTGTTGGAGCAGGGTCTTGTGTCCCCGCCGGAGATAATAGACATAGAGGAGGGCCTTGAGAATGTGAACACGGGCCTCGAAAGAATGAGGCGGGGCGAGATCAGGGGCGGCAAGTTGATTGTCAGGGTTGCGGACGGACAGTAGACTTGTATGTGAGAGGCGGGTTCCCTGAGGTCAGGGCGGGCATCAAATCAAATCAAATTAAATCAGAGGGTATCTTTGATTTGATTTGAATAAAATCTCTGCGTATTTGGTCAATTTGAGGCCTGATTTGATTTGATTTTGTTGGTACGTCTTTTATCACTGAATTCAGTAGGCCGTAATCGTTGGTTTTGGGTGCGTTGTTGTTTCTGGTTGTGCGTATCTAAGTTGGTGGCTAGCCCTGGAGGGCTGGCCGAGGTCTATGTAGGTTGGGTGCTTACGTAAGCTGGCCGTGAAGGCCAGCAACCGTGGTGGGCTAATCCCTGCACGGCAACGCTAATATTCCTTCCAATAGATTTGGATAATTTGAATATTTATACCTATTTTTTCTTCTCCTATAGCCTTCCTTTATTATCTATCGCTTAGAGCTTATAGATCAGTCTATTTAGCTTAGTATTTTAAATATTATAATATATTGATTATTTTAACGTTTAAGGAATACTATTGTAAAGTGATAATCAATTTGGCGAAGTTGAAAATACGCTTATATTCTGCCGAGAAGGAAAATATATTTAATATATCTAGGGCTATTTTTAAGAAGCGAGGGTATTTTGAAACGTTTATTTGCTAATGCTTTATTAGATTTATATATAAAATCGGCTATTTTTAAAAATATTCGCGAAATTCGTTATAAATTTCTTTAGGCGGAAAAAGCGTTTTTTATATTTAATTAGCGTTTATAAAATTAGAAATAACGTTTTAAGCTGTTATGCTAAGGCAAAATGTGATGGATATACCTAGGGGTGGGAATAAGATATTTTAGGTTTGAATTAGAATAGGATTACGGGTATAAAGTAGTTAAGACGGTGATTTTCTTTTTAGGCTTTATTTTTAGTTTTTGGTTTCTACTTTTTTCTCTTCGTTTTATATAATCTGATTTTGATCCCTTTAATTTTAATCAAAACGTAATTATTTTAAATTACGATTATTATATATTTTTAAGTTTATATATACCCCGATTCCGATTCTTTTTATTAGCTTTAATAGCGCCGTTAAATTAGATATTAATAATGTTTTTAGCGAATTTATTATATAGGCCTTATCAGCTATACTTTAATTTATTGGTCTTTTCAGCCGGAAAATTATTTTATGGATTTATAATTTATATATATTTTTTCTAATGGTTATTAAAATATAATTCATTATAGAGCTTTTTTTTTGAAGATTCGGTAGTTATATCTTTATATTAGATTATTTAGATCCTTTTTCTTAAATTAGCGTTTGGTATTTTCTTTAATTTATTATTTTTGTAATAATTATCTTTTTTATTATTATATTTATCTCGGCTCTTTCAGCGCGTTAATAAGTTTCTAGCATAATTCTGTATGTGATTAGAATAATATATATATAACGATAATTATCCGATATATAGAATAAATATATTATTTTTAATAGTTTAGAAATATAGCGCGGAGTTGCTATAATTCGGGATGGTTTTTATTAATTAAGAAGTATATTTAATATAGTATTATTTATCGAGATAATTTAAAAATATAGCGTATGTTTATTATTGTATAGGATGGATTTTGAAGGATTACGAGAGTATAGGCTATAAAGGCTATAACGCCGATTTAATAGGAAAAAGGGAGATTGGATAAAAACTTTAGCGAATTTAATCCTTTTAATCGGAAATAAACGAATTTTAAATTTGCTTTTTATATTTATTATAGGTATAATATATCGAAAAATATAGGCTTTATAGAAGTTTTATTAAAATTTGAAATTATACGAAGTTTTTGAATTGAAGAAATTTTATATATAAAAGAAAAAAGATCGTATTTCGGAATTTTATAAAATATTAAAGCGGTAAAGATATAGGAGTTGGTAATTAGTTGCGATTTTAATTAAGGTGGTATAAAAAAGGATTGGGTATTAAGTTGTTTTTTAAAAAATATTTTTTTTTCTTTTTTTTTTCTTTATATTATCTTCGGAAAATTGTAATTTTATATCGCTAATAACTCTTTTTATATATCTACTAATTCGATTTTATATTTTCGTTAATTAGGTATATTTATATACCGATTTCTATAAGCTTTATATATTCTCCTGGGTTTTTGTATATTTTTTATTCGAATATTTTTGATTAAAAAAGTTTTAATATTAAAAATATTGTTTTCGTAAATTTTATATAATCTTTTATATTTTTGTTTTTATTTTTTTGTTTTTATTTTTTTATATTATATTTAATTAGAAGAATCCCGAGATTTCCGACGATGTTTCTGGCCGGAAATAGCTTATTTACGATAAAATCGTATTTTGTTTTGGCTAAAACGCAATATAAAAGCAATTTAAAAAGAAAAAACTTAGGAAAAGTATTATAAAGCGCTATAAAATAAAGGCATTCTTCGTTTTCAATATAATTAATCTTTAATTCTTTTAATATAAAGGCGTACGGGGATAAAGCTATATTGAAAATATTTAAACTAAACCTATCTTTTTTTATTATTTATTTCAACTATATTAAAATTAATTAATATCGGTAAGGTATATTATAAAGGATATAGAAACGTATATATGAGATTAAGAGTCGATTTTATTTCAATTTATAAAAAGGGAAAAAAGAGAGTATAGCAATTATAGGGCTGGGGTTAATTAAATTTAAATGCGGTTCCGAAAAGCGCTAATCCCGATTGGGACTAGCATTGGCGTTGCAGCTAATTATAGGGCTAGCGTATTCGCTAGGCCTATTACTACCTAAACTTGCCCGATTAGGCAAAGCTAACTAAAAATGTATAAATTTATACTAGCCCGGCTGGGCTTACATTACAGTTCCTATAGAAGTAAAGTTTAATAATAGTTTATCGTTAATTAAAATAATAATTATAAGAATACCGAAGTTTAAAGAAGATATTCTTTTAAGGATTATTAATATAATAATATATTAGTAAAATAAGGTAAAGATATATAATAATTTTCGATATACAAAGCAATTTTATTATTTATTATAATATAAACTCCTTTGCTAATTATATCCTAGCTATATATTATAAATCTTTTAATATTCAATATATAATTATTATTTTTAATAATAAAGCATAAAATATTATAAAATTATATTAATTTAATATAATATATTAATAAAAATTATTTTACAAATAACCTTGAAGATATATATATTATTGTAATAAATATCAATAACGCGATAATATATTTATCTAAAAAAGGTGTTATATATAACGATATTGGTTTTATAAATATTTTATATAAATATAAAAAACAATATTATATATAAGTTAAAAAAGAATTATATAATTTTAATCGATTTTAAAGAATTTTTTTTTAAAGATCAGGGTTGCTTAAATAATAAAAAATTATAATATATGCCGTTAAAATAACTATTATACCCAGCGGAGAACTTGGGATCCCGTCCGCTCTCCCTTGAATAAGCCGCTCAGGGCTGAATTAGTAGTTAGGTGGGTGACCACTAGCGAATACCCGGTGTTATATGTTTTTGCCCTTTTTTTGGTTCGGTCTTCTTTGCCTTTCACTACAGAGTATTGCTGAATATTTGTTGTTCTTTACTGATTCTACCAACCTTCGTTGTTCTTAGCGATCCGCATCTCTCTTGCAGCTCAGACCGGGCTGTGGAGAATTTTACACTCGTGGTGGACCAGTGGTGGTCCTCTTGTACAATACTAGGTAGCACAAGTGATGCTGTAAGTTCGACATACAAGCCTGCCTAGACGCTGACGTGCTGGCAGCAGTTTCGTCTTCTTTGTTACCGTGATTGTGGTCAAAGATATCTCTGCAGCCACTCATCGTTTGCTAATTCAGCTGGAGAACTCCGCTTGTGTGGCTCCCATTGCAGCATCTTCCGCATAAGTCTCAAAAACATCTCCTTGTCCTCGCCTTCGAGACCACTCGTCTTTCCTTCAAGTGATTTCGAGTCGGGTAATGTCATTCCTGCCGAAAATTGACCTGCGTCGTACAGCATTTAGTAAATATATTGTAACGGAGATGCTAGTGATATAAGTAAGGGTTTGAAATTGGGAGACTCACCTGAATCCGAGAAGAACTTGTTGCTAGCCTTGCCTTGGGCCAGAAGAACAGGAGGAGGAAGACCGAGGAGTGCGACCATTTCGGCGAGATGCGCTCGACTACGATAAGTCTTGTGTTCCGGGTCATGACCAGTGAAGAGATGGCCTCCCTGAAACAGGTCCCAAACCTATGGAGCCAATTATGAGTATCTGTACATGCCGCTAGAAGCTGACCTGATAGTTCAGGATCACTCGAGCTTACCACACATCCCACATTCCAGATGTCAATGCTGTACGACCAAGGTATTTCGAGTATGACTTCTGGTGCACGGTAGACGTTGGGCTGGACATCCTCCGTGTGCGGTTCGTGGCCAAGTACTGCTGAGCCCAAGTCACATAAAACTGGAGCGCCCCATTCCTTGGGCATTGCGAGCTCCCGTGAGACGTAGATAATTCGACCATCAGCTCCCTCTTTTCTTGGTGACGGATTCTGAATCTCTGCTTGTTCGAAGTCTGCGAAAACTGAATTGTCCCCGATTCCGAACATGATATTACTTGCTTTGATGTCTAGATGAGACAGCGTATCAGTGGGTGCCCATAGCCAAAGTGCTCGAGTGAAACAGACCTGTGTGTATGATCTGGCAATGTGTGTGCAGGTAATCAAGTGCCTGAAAAGTTCTTTGCAGGCCAAAAGCCAGCACTGGCGCCGGTATTCTTCTGATCGGGTTGCGGTGCAGAAGATCTAGCACACTTTCCCATAGTGGGGGGTGCACTAAGCAGCGATGTTGACCGTCTGGACCGTCGATCTCGAAATTGTCAAGCAACGATCTCACAGCGCTACGGCCAGGTTGGTTCTTGGGTCCTGCTTCGATGCGCCTGTACATGTTTACTTCATCGTCCAGCTGATCTCCCATAGCCTTTGAGTTAATGGAAAGTTTCAAGGTGATATGTTGGCAGCCATTTAGATCCCGTGCTAGCCACACAGTTGAGCTCGTGCCATATCCTAACTTGCCCACGATTTGATAACGGTCCTGCAAGATTTCGCCCAGCTTTATAGGATAGTACCGCGAGGCAACGTAATCTGGAATAGTCTCCTCCTCGATTTTTTGAGTCGCTTTGATAGTGACATAGTTCGAGCAAGTGGAGAAATCGAGGGGTCTCCAGCTGCGACCCAAGCGAGGCAACAAACGGAACATGGAAGACAAGCTCATGATGGGGGAAGCACGCGAAACAGATTCTGCAATTTTTGAGGGCGAGACAAGTCGACGGTTGGGGTGGAGAGCCGCGCATCAAAGCAGGCTGCTTTGGTGGTGGGTGGACTGTGGTGGACTGTTGGTTGTCGTCCTGAGCTCATACCATAAATAGAAATGGAAGCGACAAGGGCTGCGGTAATCCCTGCACTCCGGCGCTTCTTATCTTGGACTTCAGCAGTTCTATCAGAGAAACGGGAAGGTCATCTGTCATCTGAGATAATGTCCATCTACTGATTGGCTGCTCAGCCGCTGACCCGTGACCACACTGCATCCACCATGAGATACTATAACCAGTGTGGGTTTTGAAACGAGTCGAGCAAGCCCGAGCCTCAGGCTCGGCTCGCTCACCTAAATTTTGGCCGGATTCGGCTCGGCTTGGCTTATTTAGCTCGTGAAAAGGTAGGAGGGAAAGTGTCAAAAGTAAGGCTGGCGATAGTATAGAGTACAATTTAATAGGTTATATTAAATCTAATAATTTTTAAGAAAAGGTATAAAATTTATATGAATTAATAAGTAAAGTTTATTTTCGTAAATTAAGTATATTTCTTTAGCTTCTTAATATATAGTATTAAGCTATTTTTAATAACGAAAACATTAAATATATTAAATTAAAATTATGTTTTTTTCTTTTTCTTATATTTTTAATTTAAATATAAATCTAACGTTGTTAAATTAACGGAAAAGAACTTTTATTTGCGAATTTATTAACTTTTGAAGGATTTTAATAGCTTTGCTTTTACGGATAATAAGCTTAGGTTATTATAGCTATTATAATTAGCTTTAAGAAGTTGGATTTCTTTGGTTTAAAATGTTTCCGCCGCCGAAAATGCGTTTTACGAATTATTATAATATTGAATAGGTTTTTCGGAGAAGAAATCGATTAACCATTATAGAAAAGCGGCAATTTTAGGTAAACGGAATTTTCGGCTTTTAAATCGTTTAGTACAAGTCTTAAAAAGCTATAAAAGATTCTTGATTTCGACGAGCTATATTTAATCGTTTAGCGAAAAGATATCGGCTTTTAGAATTCGTTTATTTAGATTAGAAGCCGTATATAACTTTTCGCAAAAGATTATAAAAAATAAGCGGAAAAGAAATATACGTTTGATTATAAGGAAAATTAAATTTTAGTGACTTATTGTTATGGTCCGACCTACGATGGGAAGCCAGGTAGGTGCCAAATGGTGTTATCAATTGAGGTACTACGAGAACTAGAATATGCGGAGCGGGCACGCTCCGCACACAAGACGTGGCCTAATGTCACCTGACTAGAGGGCTCATTGTGCACCGTCACAATGAACCCTAGACTCAATGGCTATAGCCTGAGTCCATGACACTTATATTATTTTTAATCAATTTTAGATGGAAGATATCTATAGGTGCATATCATGAGAATGCACGATTACGTAATCATCATGATTACATAATCATATATATATATAAACTATAATAAATACTATAGTGCAAAAATAACGATAAAATATAAAGAATTGGCTGAGATATAATAAAGTGTACAAAATATAATTGAAATAAAATAATTATTTAAAATTCAATAATTAGCCAGCCAAATAAGGTTTAGACTATATATCTATAACCTACAAGCACTATACTATA